>VWZO01003925.1:0-16428 GCA_013396975.1 Bucco capensis | reverse complement strand
AGATGGGCAGGGAGAAACTTGATGAAATTTAGCAAGGGTAAGTGTAAAGTACTGCATCTGGGAAAGAAAAGCCCCATCTACCAGTACAGACTGGGAACTGATCTGGAGAACAGCCCTGGGGAAAAAGATCTAGGAGTCCTGGTGGATAGGAGGATGACCATGAACCAGCAATGTGCTCTTGTGGCCGAGAGGGCCAATGGCATCCTAGGATGCATTAAGAGGAGCGTGACCAGCAGATCCAGAGAGGTTATTCTCCCCCTCTACTCTGCCCTGGTGAGGCCTCACCTAGAATACTGTGTCCAGTTCTGGGGCCGCCAGCTCCAGAAGGATAGGGAGCTGCTGGAGAGAGTCCAGCGCAGGGTCACCAAGATCATTAAAGGAGTGGAGCATCTGCCCTATGAAGACAGGCTGAGAGAGCTGGGTCTCTTCAGCCTGGAGGAGACTGAGAGGAGATCTCATTAATGTTTACAAATATGTTAAGGATGAATGTCAGGAGGAGAGAGCCAGGCTCTTCTCAATGGCATCCAGTGTTAGGACAAGAGGGAATGGGGGCAAGTTGGACCACAGGAGGTTTGGTATTAACCTGAGGAAAAACTTTTTTACAGTAAGGGTGATAGAGCACTGGAACAGGCTGCCCAGGAGGGCTGTGGAGTCTCCTTCTCTGGAGACATTCCAGAGCTGCCTGGACACATTCCTGTGTGACCTGGTCTAGGTGATCCTGCTCAGGCAGGGGGGTTGGACTAGATGATCTTTCTAGGTCTCTTCCAACCCCTAACATTCTATGATTCCATGATATCATTCCAGACTCCTACAGGGGTTTGACCTCTACTTCTTAAAGATATCACAAAGCAATGCAAACTGCTCTTCATCAGCTGTGTGGCAGCCATATGCATGTTGGAGTAGTAATGAAACTGAGGTCATTGTTAAATCTTACTTACCTTACTGTCATGAAGTACATCATCACTTGTTTCTTAAATACCACACCCTCTGTTGCCACATCCCAGAACAGGTTTAACCTGTTTCTGTAATGCCAATGTATTTGTTATTTTTTGATTGTGATCCATTTTAAATAAAGTCTTTATAGATATTGCTACTTCCATAGTGGTATTTCTGATTTTGTACTGGTAGATTAGAATTTCTAAAGTCTGCCCTTTTTCTTGCAGAATTTCATCTTGTTGTTGAATAATTCCTTTGGTTTCTGAGACTCATTTTGAATTTCTGTTCTTGTCTTAAGAGTGTTTGAAACTCTTTCTAGGCTGATTCATTTGCATGTTTTAATACTGTACATTCTAATCTGCTTAATAAATTATTAATGCAGATGGTGAACAGTTCTGTGCTAAGAAGACATCCCTGATTCCCCAAAGGAATTGTCCTCAAATTTGTCAAGGAGCTATTTTGAATGCAAACTCTGAAAAAGTTGTGCTGCCAGCTTACAATGAAGTTTACTTGGGCATTTTCCTATTTGCTTAAGAAAAATAGACTAAAATCTTTATTATAGTCAGGTATAACACATCCTTATTTTTTTCTCTCTTGTCCAATAGTTTAGTTATTCCAAAAAGGAGTTCTGAAATAATTTGAAACAGGTCATTTGATTGCCTATCTTGTTGCATGAGTAGCTTACCAGTTTAGTGAATGAAAGTGCTTATAAACAGGTGATTTGATCTGTTGTTGCTCTGCCTTTCTGACCTTTGCAATTAAACCTGCCAATTGAAAAAAATCAGGAAGTGAAGTGTTTGGGATGGTGCTAGAGATGTCTCAGGGATGGTTAATTAGTTAATTCAGGGAGCTTCTTAAGGATTAAAAGTGCTGGCTGCTTGAGAATTTGTGAACTTGCTTCATCCTATTCTTCCCCTATTACAACTTACATTCTTCACACCCTTTTTAAGATAATACTGGGTCTCAATTAAGCAAAAGGTGAAGATGACAAGACATGCTCCGTGTTTGCAATCTGCCATCTGCAAAACTAAACACTGTTGCCAATGTTAGTTCCTGGGTCTCTGTAAATAACCAAGGTGGTTTGTCAAAATAAAGACATGGTATGATTTGAGCTTCCCGGAAATGTAATGGCAGATCATGGCCAGGAGTGCAGTGGTTGCATTTGGGAGTACATCTAATGTTGAGTTAAATCCGAAAGGGGCTCAGGTGGCTTTCAGGAAAGGTCTGAAAGGGCAAGCTGAAGAGGGACACATGATCCTGTAGAAGCTCTCCTGTTACCCTCTGAAGATTTATAAATAACTTTGACCCAGCAAAGTGTTTTTGTAGCAGCCTACAGCTTGATCTCGCAGCGTTGTGAGATTTCTTCATGAGTTCACATTCAGCATCTACAACTAAACACACTGAGATGGTGTAAACTTGTTCTGATGATTCAAATAGGGAGACAAAAAAATCTTACAGGTACCAGTTTGTACCTCCTGTTGGACTAGGTACCACTGTTCTTCTGCAGCTGGCACAAATTCAGCATAAAAACATAAAGCTAACCTAAACTTTTTTGCATGTACTAGGTAATGTAAAATTTTGTGATGGTGTGTAATGCTTTACTGATATTCTCTATTGAGATGTGATCTGATGTGGTGATGCACTGTTCTGCCTTAACTGCCACACAGTAGCAAACTGCAGAGACATAATCAGTCCCTGTTCCCTATCCTAGAGAAGAGGAGGTGATGAGTTCTTGCCTCTGCTGCTTTTTTCATTTGAACTAAGAGCAAAGATCTGCAACTTCAGTGATGAGCTATAAACCCCCCTATTTTCATAAGGTACTCTAAAACTAGCTGAATACTGTTGCTGAGCTATAAATAATGGGATGTTAATTATTATGTTTGGTTAGGAAAAATAAGCATGAGGAATCAAATCCAAGGGGTTCTAGCAGGAGGCAGCTAAAAACAGGCTGGTTAGGCAGTGAGGATCTGTTCAGACTGAAGCAGAGTTGCCCTCAGTCAGGCTCCCTAAGTCGACTGCCCTGTGGCAGTATGTTTCTCTCTGAATTACAGCCTAGTGAAAAAGAAAAGCTTCTACAGCTAAATATATTTCTGGTTGGTGGGCAAGAACTCTCAGCCTCCCACTATTGTATAAGAAATTAATGTAGTTGAGCAATTTGACAAGTTTAGCTTTCCTGTAAAGTGGGAGAATAGGAAAAAAAACAGTGATAAAGTTATTTCTGAATGTCGATTATTCTGTTATTTCTAGGTCAATTTCCATTTTTCTTTCTCCACATATTTTGAAGAAAAGCAATTGGTGCTTGAAGATTAAATTATCTATTTAGTTTTTGCTAGCTCCTTGAGACTTTTGCAAAACAGCTCTTGAACTCTCATTGCTGCTACCTTTAAGACAACTACACTTAGTTCAGAATAGAAATATACTTAGTTCACAAACCCGTGGAAAAAGGGGCAGACAATGCGTAGGCAAAATAAGTGTACAGAAAAGGAGAAAGTGAAGGTAGAGGAGAATTAACATAGAGAAGCATAGTGAAACTATTAACAAATATATTCACCGGTAGGAAGAGAGGATGCTAGCTACGTTTCTGCATCTATTGACAGAACTGTTGTAAAGCTGGGCAAGGACTGAGTTTCTGGCTATAGGGCTTACGCAAGCAGCTTCACTGGGAGACTGAAGGACAGTCGTTTTTGCAGAGGGTCTTCAGCAATGGCAGGCAGAATCTCTGAATTGGAGCCTCCCTTTTTTCTTCTCTCACTTTCCTCCTTTTTCCTGTTCCCTGCCCTTCCCTGGTTTAAAGCTATCTGTAGGGTAAAGCCATATAAATTTCTTGTATCCAGAGCATCCTCCAGCAAGTTTTGCCAGAGGATTTACTACAAGTTGGTAAAGAACCACCTCCTTTTGCATGTTGTGAACTTGGACTTAATTAGTTTCATTTCATGACATCTATTTTTTGTATTTGGAAGAGACAGTGAAGGCTTAATCCCTATCAACTACTTTGCAGAATCAGTACCAGGTAGAGGTGATAGTGGCAGATAATGGTGGCTGGCTGAGACTTTCAGTTTACATTTAGTCTTCTCCTGCCTCATGCCATTTCCACTTCCAAATAGTGACTGTATTTACCAAATTACCTTGATGAATTAACTAGGGGGAATTTCAGCAGCTCAGAGCTGCAAGGAAGGTAGGGTTGTGGATATTACTGGGCTAGGCAACAAGAATATTAAGAAGTCCTAGATAGTCTTCAAACAGTGTCAAGTTAAGAGAGAAATACTCCTTCCTGTTAACATAAAACTCAGAGAAACTGGGTAGGAAACAGATGTGCTTGCTCATGACCCTCATGTGGGAAGACCTTGTGAGTAGCACAGTGTGACCTTTAAGTCAGTAACACAGGAACCTTTTAAAGGGTGACTGCTGTCTCCTGGATCCCCTCCTGACTTTTGCATCTGTTTTCCCAGGGGTCTGAAAATAAGATGCAGAGAGGAGATGACTGCCTTGTAGTAACAAGGTCAACACTTTTCAGGCTGCCGTTTCACACTGCTCTTCCTTAATGGCATGCTCCTGCCCCTTCCTCTCCTCTCTGTCTAGTCCTAACCCTTGTTTTTATCCCACTACAAGCTGCTTTTTAGGGAGTTAAACCAGCAGAAATCTGCTTGCTGCCTTTTCCAGGGCTGCTTTTTTCTGGTTTGGCTTTGTGAACAAGTTTGCTCTGCAATCAGAAGAGCCCCTGCATTAACAGGAACAGGACTGCCTGTTCCCATGGCACCTGTTAGGGCACTGTAACTCATTATGAAATTAGGAGTGCTAAATGTTGGATGGTGCATCTGAATGTATATTCCTCAGCACGTAAAGGTTATGATCCTCATGGTTAATCACAAGTGGTGTGCTTCATTGCTCGAAATCCTCCCTCTGCTGCACACTCAGACGCTGTGCAGAATGAAAGTACACATCTTTGTAATCCCAGAGAGAAGCAAACGAAGCTACCAGTTGCCCTTGCTAAACCTTTAGCTACACTACAGCCTTTCTCCTCATTGTCTGCACATAGCAGAGATAACTATCCCTGTTTGGGGATTCTGCATACTGTCGCAGTTCAAGGAGTGTGTGTGTGTGGGCAGTCATATAAAGCTGTGATGTCAGTGGAATCATGTGCAGTATTGTTCCAGGGAAATTTAATCTGCGTCAGTGACTAAGCATGAAAAAGAGAAGTTCATCCCCATAGAGCTGATTAATAACAGACACTGGGTGTAATCAAGATACCATTTCACAGCCCACAAGGGGAATGGGTAGACTTCAGGCAGTGTGGGGGTCCAGGTGACATGTCAGGAAAATGCTCTTAAAAGGGTCATACTGTCCTCGGGTCACCCTGACATAGCTATAATTGCTGGCTAGCAGTGTACCAATCTGGCAGTGACAGTCATAGAGCCACAACCTCCACCTGTATTAGAAAACTAGCATTATCTTTAACTTCTAGATGTCTTCTGCATTTCAAATGACCCTTGAGATAATTTGTTGCCATTACTGCAATCATCCAGAAGCTATGAGAAGCAGAGTTATGTAAAACACAAATGAAGCTCAGCTCTCTACCTTGTCATTACACACTTGATTCCAAAGGAGCTGCAGATAGATCAGGTGCTCCTTACATATTTTTCTCCTTCCAAATAAAAGAGCCTGATGGTTGCGTTTAGCCCATCTTTTCAGCTTTAGTGACAGCCCTACGCTACACAACACTGAAAATCCAGGTTTGTTTACGCTTTTACTGCCTTCTCAAAATGGCTTCCAGAGGAAGTAACACACTGTGCTTTCCATGCTCCGCACTACCATTAACGCCACTCTGTTTCCTTCCCAGACAGGCGGCTCTAGCGTGCCGCCACCGACTACCTAATGCAGGCCGGCATAGGCTGAAGGTGACTGTGCTAGCGACCAGCCTCCCCCTGCGCACCGAGGAGAGTCTAGGCAAGGTCCGGACACAGGGGTTAGGGAGTGTGGCGCGTCTGCCCCGAGACTCCTCCACAAGCAGGGCCAGATCTCCAGCCCCTAGTCCGCTGGGAGGGCTGAGAAGGCGGTGTGGTGCCCCAGGGCCGGGTCCCTATCCCCTAACCCCTCGGGAGGGCTGTAAGTACGGTCAGCCCCACTACGGTGCTCCTGGGTCGAGTCCCTGGGCTCCCAGAAAGGCAGTGGTCCGCAGTGCGGTACCCTAGGGCCAGGTCTCTGAGCCCTCCGGGATGGCAGTCATTCCTGGAGCGGTAGCCCCACGCCGGGCCCAATGCCCCCGCGCCCAGACCCTTAGCCAGGCGCAGCGCCTCCCCGCCCTGACCTAGATTCTCTGGGTAAGGGGCGGGGCCCCACCCTCCCCTCCGCCAATCGCCGCGCCACACCAACCGTCACGCGCAGCCACCTCCATTTTGCGGCGCAGCGTCGGGACAGCACCGCAGTCCCGAGCTGGTCGTCGGAGAGGTAGGAGGGCGGAACTAGAGCTGCTCTGTACGTTAGCCGAGCACTGCCTGCCTCGCCCGCCCGGCTCACCGCGCACCGAGACCCGCAGCTAAGGTTCGTGAGAGGCCGGTAGCCTGGAGCTTAGGGTCCTCCCTGCGTAGCGCCGCGGGCGGGGGGGGGGGTTGGGTGATAGGGTCGGTGACGCAGGGAGCTTCTAGCTATGCGCTTGGCCAGGGGGGAAATTTTCTCTTCGCTCTGTTTGATTCTGGTGCTCTAGGCAGAATGTGTGCTGCTGGTGTCGCTGTTGGGTGCGGCCCCGGCCGCCATTTTGTGGCGAGTGATGTCGTTTGCTTTTCTTCCGTTGCTTGGTGTGCGCGTGCACCGATTTAACGGCATGTTGTGGGCGGGGCTGCGGGCGGTATGCTGTGTGCCTATTGGCGCAGTCCAAAGGGGAGTCCATCTGTCTCCCTCCTATTGGGCCGGAGTGGGGGCGAGGCCGGGCTGCGGGCCAGCTGCGGACTGCGGCAGGGAGTGCGGCTGCGTGGGGCGGGGGTGCGCTGAGTCACCGGGCGGGGACGCGCTGCTGACGGGCAGGGCACTTTGTTTCCTTCTAGAGCTTCACCAACCACAGCCATGAGCGGCTGCCGTGTATTCATCGGGAGGCTGAACCCAGCCGCCAGGGAGAAGGATGTGGAGAGGTTCTTTAAGGGATACGGCCGTATCCGGGACATCGACCTGAAGAGAGGGTTTGGATTCGTGGTGAGTGCGCCCTTCTGCAGGGCCTGTCTGTTGGTGGTCGCACAGACCTCGTGCGTGCTTGATGGGTATGAAGCTATTTTTTAAAGATACTGCCATTAATGTGCTCAGCTGATCACACGATGTGGCAAACTAGTGTTTGTTAATTTCTTAGAAATGTAATTTTTCTACTTCTATGTTTTTGTTGTGGTGGTTCTGTAGGAATTTGAGGATCCGAGGGATGCAGATGATGCTGTTTATGAATTGGATGGAAAAGAGCTTTGCAGTGAAAGGTGAGCTACCTGATTTCATGAATATATAAATCTGAGTATATAAAATAACAAGTGAGTCAGTTCTAATTTGCATTGCATTATCAGTACTGTTTATTTTGTGCTTGTTTTTTTAACCAGTAACTATGTCTGTTATGCAAGACAAGAATACAAGTGTATGCAAGAAGAAAAATGTAAAAATGTGTGGTTTTCCATTTTTCCCCCCCCAGGGTTACAATTGAGCATGCAAGAGCACGCTCTAGAGGTAGAGGCAGAGGGAGATACTCTGACCGATTTAGTAGCCGCCGTCCACGTAGTGACAGGAGGTATGTATAGTTTTGAACTGACAGAGTTCTAAAAATACTGGGTTCTTGTGCTAGAATTAAATACTAGAAGGTGTTGGTTTTTCAAAAAACATAGATGTGGCACTTTGGAGGATAGTTTAGGAATAACAGTAGTGTGGGGTTGTTGGTTGGACTTGATGATCTTGAAGGTCCTTTCCAACCCTGATGATTCTGTGCCTTTTCAGTCAATCCTTTGATGTGGTAGTAGGATAGTGAAGATTGCAAAACTTTTTAGGTATGTTTGTCATCTTTATGCTCCCTCCCCGAAGTGTTTAATGCTTGTTCTAGGTTACTCAGGGCATTATGCAGTTAGGTTGTAGTCATAATGATACCAGTTACTGGTACAGCCTATGTTAATATGAACATGCAGTTACATTTTAATTGCTAATGAAAGGCCTAATTGTTTGCATCCAAACAGAAATGCCCCACCTGTAAGAACAGAAAATCGCCTCATAGTAGAAAACTTGTCTTCTCGAGTCAGCTGGCAGGTTTGTTGAAATAGCATTTATGTTGTTTTTTGTTTTTTTTTAACTTCTTTTAAGGGGTATTTTTTGTAATTGTATTGTAAAATAGTTAAAATTAAATCTAATTTATTTAAAACGTTTTATGTAATGAATGTAATTTTAAATAACATAACTTAAATATTTTGAATGAAAACTAGTTAATTTTAATTTATAATAATAATAACTGTATATATTTGAGGATATATATTTATTTTTTTCTTGTTTTTAAAATCCATTTTAACCACATATTAAACCCTTTATTTGCCAGCCTATCTGTGTCGTTGGCCTTATGACGAGGAGTGCCTGTGGGTTATCCTAATCGTTCTGTCTTGGTCACTCTTGGTTGGGCCTGGTTGACTTTCCAGTCAGCTCCTACAGTGTCACTTGGCCACCTCTAGATCTGTGTTTGCCGGTCTAGACGTAATCGATGCACTCCTTAAAGTGCCACACATTGCAGCGATCCCAGAGCGTTAACGAGATCTGATTCCTAAGTTGAGAGCTGTTCTTCCTGTAACGCTTCCGAATAACGAGGTCCTGGTCGAAAAGAATTGAAAGATACGAAATTAGGTGGTCGTTGGAATCCTGATCGCAGTAAAGTGGTCCTTGGTAACATCAAGCATAGAGAATGTCTGGATCCAGCCATAGTCTCCTGATAGGGAGGGCAGTGCGATTAATGGCTTCCATCGACTGGGTAGTGTTCGTCAAGTGGGTGGCGAAGAGCCAGTCGGGCATATGTCATGACGGTATCTCCGGTCGCTTAATGCAGTTTTCCGCTTGGCTAGCCTAGGGAAAGGTTATTAAAGGTAAAGTAAACTATATTTTTAATGACATATGGGGCACAAAATAATTGGTGTTATGTAAACGTAATTCTGTATGCATAGAAGACTCTTAATATAAACAGAGACTGAAATAGTACCAAAAAAAAATTACGGCTAGTCTTTCACACTCAGTCCAGTATATATACAAATGTGCTTTTTGACTTCTTTTTCTCTCTCTCTCTCTTTCTCTGTTTAATCTATGTAGTCTTTGTAGACTAATGATTTCCTTAATGTTAAGACCCTTTATTAGCATTTTGCTTAAAGCAATATGCTCATTTCATTTATTTCGTGCCCTGATACAGATAATTCAGTTTTGATAGAATACAAGTATGGCAGTAGCCGTGTTTGTAATTTGTCTAACATCTTCTCTTTCAGTAGTCATAAGCTTATTTTGTTTAACTACTTTTGTATAGCTAAGCATTAATTTTACTTCCTTGTATAACATAACTGGTCTTGTGTTAGGATCTCAAAGACTTCATGAGACAAGCTGGGGAAGTAACCTTTGCAGATGCACACAGGCCTAAGTTAAATGAAGGGTAAGCCTCTAAAATAATCTCTTGAAAGCTGTAGAGTGATGTTTGTATGCAGAATTCTTGGGGAAGGAAGCTGTCTACTTCCAGTGCTTAGCAGCTGTTCATGGTTTAATTTAGCTACCCTTTGAAAGGGCATTCTCTGGTATTTGGGGAGAGGAATTCCTCAATTTGTGCTTGAGTGACAGCAAGGGGTGACTGTACTGAGCAGCGTGAGGTTTTGGGATTGTGTGGGGTTTGTTGGTTGGTTTGTTGGTTCCCCCCCCAGAGTATGTTTTGCTCTAGCATCAAAAATGCAACTTAAAATAGCAAGCTCTGTATTTTGTTTCATTTTCTTTTCTGTAGGGTGGTTGAATTTGCCTCTTACGGTGATTTAAAGAATGCTATTGAAAAGCTTTCTGGTAAAGAAATTAATGGAAGAAAAATAAAGCTAATTGAAGGCAGCAAAAGACACAGGTATGGATTTCTGTTCTCATAAATAATACGTCAATATTCATTGAGAAAGCTTTGAAGTCAGTAGCCAGGCAGCTGGAGAGTGGTGAATTGCCTGGCTGATGTTGTGGTCTGTGACGTTGCATTCCTAACACCATTGCTCTCTTGTTTCTGCAGTAGGTCCAGAAGCAGGTCACGGTCTCGTAGCAGAAGCTCATCCAGGTCTCGTAGCCGTTCCCGTTCCCGCAGCCGCAAGTCTTACAGCAGGTCGAGGAGTGGGAGCCGTAGCAAGTCACGATCAGTTAGCAGATCTCCAGTGCCAGAGAAGAGCCAGAAACGAGGTTCTTCCAGCAGATCTAAATCCCCATCATCTGTGGATCGGCAGAGATCTAGGTCGCGGTCCAGATCTGTTGACAGTGGCAACTGAACTCTTTAAGTAACTTGTCCTGGGGGGACCTTACTGAAACCATACTTGCTAAACTTGTGGTAAGTATGTGACTTTCAGTGGGGAAGGGTTTGGATGGGGTGGGGGGGGAGGGATGGGGGAAAAACTTTGTAGATGTGGACCATGGTGGGAAGGGTTATTGACTAATTCTGTTAAATGTTTTTTGATAACCCTTTTCTTGCTCACATTTTTGTGACTGTCTGAAGTGTATAGTTTGTGTATATTGGCAGAGCTCTTTATAACTAAAGCAGACAAATTTTTTTGTACCTAAAGTCATCTGAACGTTTTAATTCTTGCTATATTCAACTGTGAATAGTAACTTAGAGTATTAGTTTAATATCTCAAACATAGCTTTAGGCATCTAAGAGCTCTACATGTGCTGTACATAAAGCTTTATTTCAGAGGGTATTTTTTTGTGGTTTTGAACCATTGTTTCAGTTATAGGTAACCAGATTAAGTGCTGGTTGGTACTTGGTAATAAAACTATTTTAAAAGCTTTTTGTTTAATATGACTTGCACTACACTAAGAAAATGCCCATTTCACTGCCCTGTGGTAAGAATATTATATAAAGCACCCTAATTCTTAATACTTATGAATTAAGTAGTTCAAATAAAATATAAAGAAACATGTCTATGCTCCTTGTTTGTTCTTAGTGTGAAGAAAGTGTTTGTGTGCTTGTGGCTGTGGCTTGTGGTTGGATGGTGTTAAAGATGTGTCTACAATAAAGCAAGCACCGAGTGATTTGGACATGGGGGAAACTTGTAAACACATTATGCTCTACCATTAGATTTAAGAACCCGGATCATAGCTGAAAATGTTAAACCAGAGCCTTGCCAGGACCTCACTAGATGCTCTATCCAAACACATCCTCTTCCAGCTTTACTAAAAGGAGCTGTGGGATTTTCCTTGGGATGAGAGAATGCATTTATGCTCCTTGCAGCCCACGTTAATCATTTGATAACTTTCTGTACCATGTATCAATCTGTGCCAATCGCTTCCTGGAATGCATCAAAAGAAGCTTGGCCAGCAGATCCAGATAGGTGATTCTGCCACTTTACTGTGCTGTGGTGAGACCTCATCTGGAATACTGTGTCCAGTTCTGGAGCCCTCAATACAGAAAGGACATGGACCTGATGGAGCAGGTCCAGAGGAGGGCCACAAAAATGATCAGGGAGCTGGAACACCTCTTCTATGAGGACAGGCCGAGGGAGTTGGGATTGTTCAGCCTGGAGAAGAGAAGACTTCGGGGGGACCTACTAGTGACTTTCTAGTACCTAAAAGGAACTTAGAAGAAGGCTGGAGAGGGCCTGTTTGCAAAGGCCTGGAGTGAAAGGACAAGGGGCAATGGTTTTAAATTGGAGATGAGTTGATCCAGACTTCATACTAGGAAAAAGTTCTTCCCCATGAGGATGGTGAAACACTGGAACAGGTTGCCCAGGGAGGTGGTTGAGGCCCCATCCCTGGAGCCATGCAATATGAAGCTTGCCAAGGTTGTGAGCAAGCTGCTCTAGTTGGGGATGTCCTTGCCCAGTGCAGGGGGGTTGGACTAGATGACCTCCACAGGTCTCATCCAACCCAGATGATTCTGT
This sequence comes from Bucco capensis, assembly GCA_013396975.1. NCBI lineage: Eukaryota > Metazoa > Chordata > Aves > Piciformes > Bucconidae > Bucco > Bucco capensis. Next base: position 4,402 of record VWZO01003925.1, on the reverse strand, counting down.
GGTTAGGGAAGATTAGGTTTTGATGGCTGCAGGTGCTGCTTCCTCTGTGCTGTTGCAGAATTCTCATATTCCAAGATAATGAATGTGCTTCTGTGCCTAGTGAACCTGGCTGTTCTAGTGGGACTGCATCAAACAGCCAGGCACCCCTGGGAGCAGGTGCTGAGGGGTGATCAGACTGATAAGACAGTTAATTGGATTATTACTAGTCAGCTTTGGGGTCTGGGAGGCTTCATTCTCAGAGGTTAGTAGTTCAGATCCCAGATCATTTAAGAGGAAGGGAAGAAGAGGGTTTTAACCTTCAACGGTGAAGGCAGCAGTGACGTGTGAGTGTGAGGTTAGCTGCTTGTTGGAATGATGACAGGCATCTGTTCAAGTGGGACTTGGATCTAGCTGAAACCTGAGTGGCTGGAGAAAGAGGTGGGGTTTCAGACACTTTCATAGAATCATAGACTCAGAATGAATGTTAGGGGTTGGAAGGGACCTAGAAAGATCATCTAGTCCAATCCCCCTGCCTGAGCAAGATCACCTAGACAAGTTCTCACAGGAATGCATCCAGGTGGGTCTTGAATGTCTCCATAGCCCTCCTGGGCAGCCTGTTCCAGTGCTCCATCACCCTTACTGTAAAAAAGTTTTTCCTCAGGTTAATACCAAACCTCCGTGGTCCAACATGCTCCCATTCCTTCTTGTCCTAACACTGGATGATACTGAGAAGAGCCTGGCTCTCTCCTCCTAACATTCACCCTTAACATATTTATAAACATTAATGAGGTCTCCACTCTGTCTCCTCTTCTCCAGGCAGAAGACACACAGCTCTCTCAGCCTGTCTTCATAGGGCAGATGCTCCACTCCTTTAATAATCTTGGTGGCCCTGTGCTGGACTCTTTCCAGCAACTCCTTATCCTTCTTGAGCTGGGGGGCCCAGAACTGGACACTGTATTCCAGGTGGGGCCTCACCAGGGCAGAGTAGAGGGGGAGAAGAACCTCTCTGGATCTGCTGGCCACGCTCCTCTTAATGCATCCCAGGATGCCANTCCCCTTGCGGAATCCATGTTGACTGCTCGTGATAAGCATCCTTTCCTCCAAATGATTGGAGATGGTGGCAAGAACAAGCTGTTCCATCAGCTTTCCAGGGATGGAGGTGAGGCTGACTGGCCTATAGTTACCGGGGTCATCTTTCTTGCCCTTTTTGAAGATGGGATAACATTGGCCTTCCTCCAGTCCTCAGGCACCTCTCCCATTCTCCAGGACCTCTCAAAGATTATGAAGAGTGGCTTAGCAATGACCTCTGCCATTTCCCTCAGCACTCTCAGGTGCATCCCATCCCGGGCCCATGGACTTGCAGATGTCCAGTTTGCTCAACTGATCTCTGACCCAAACCTCATCAAACGAGTTAAAACTATCTTCCTGTCATCTTCCTCTGTAGTTTTAAAGTTCTGGGACTCCTGGTAGTTGGTATTAGCAGTAAAGACCGAAGCAAAGGTGGCACTGAGTAATTCCACCTTCTCTGTATTCTCGGTCACCAGTGCACCCATTTCATTCCTCAAAGGGCCCATACTACCTCTAGTTTCCCTTTGCTTCCAATATACTTTATAAGTTTAAGTTTAAGACTTTTTAAGTCTTCTTGTTGTCCTTGACCTCCCTTGCCAGGTTAAGTTCTAAGGAGGCCTTAGATTTCCTTGTTGCCTCCCTACACCCTCTGACAACCTCCACATATTCTTCCCAAGTGGTTTGCCCATTCCTCCATGTACTATATATTTCCTTGTTATGCCTAAGCTTATCCAGTAGTTCCCTGGTCAACCATGCAGGCCTCCTATCTCTTACTAGACTTCCTACTCTTTGGGATGCACTGATCTTGAGCGCTTAAGATGACCCATGGTTGAAAAACCCAAAGTCCTGCTGACAGCACCAGGCTCGAAGCCAAGAATTAATCTGATGGGTCCTTCTCAGCCTTTCTGGGTTGGCCCCTGCAACAGAGGGGATAGAAGAAAACAATACCTGCATTCCCACTCCCTTAATCAGTTGACCCAAGGCCCTAAAATCTCTCTTGACAGTCTTCAATTTTCTTTTTTCAAGATCATCATTGTCTACCTGAAAAGTCAAGAATGGATAATAATCTGTAGGTTGTAGGAGGCAGGAAGCTTTCTTACTACATCCTTAACTCAGGCCCCAGGGAGACAGCAAACTTCCCTTTGAAGTGGGTCAGGTCTGCATATAGGGCTTTCTGTGCCCTTCAGGAGGGAGTCACCTATAACAATGACTCTTCTCTTTTTTTCTGATAGAAGATGTTTGGATGCTGGACTTGGGCGTCCTTAGTCTTGAGAATGCCTCCAAGCCAGATGGTTTATCTTCCTCATTGGCTGGCTGCACTTGTCGGGCATCGTACCTGTTCTGCAAGGGCACCTGGAAAGTTGGGGGTATAACCGAGGCAACACACCTGCCACGCCAAGCAGGAACTTGCTGCCATTGNGCAGAGAAAGGCTCTGGCATTCCCTGCAGCATGTCACCTGGATGGCTGTATGATTCTGTTGGCACTCAGGCTGGGTTCCCATGTCCACTTTGGCAACTGTGTAACGCAAAACCTTCTTAGTTACTTTCCTTAAACAACAACAGCGACAAAACCAACCAACCAAACAACCTCCCCCCCAAAACCCAAGCAAACAAACAAACCCACAGGTGCTGTGAAGGCCGGCTATTTTAAGATGTCCCGAGCTGTGCAGTCGCCACCCAGTAGTCCAAGCTGTGCTCTTGGGGAATGGGCTGAGCTCCTTCCTTGCTGGAGAAGCTGCTGTGTTATCCCCTGAGGGCAAAGCCTCTACCTATTATTCAAGTTGTGAACTCTCATCTGGCAGTCCTGCTGCAGGCTCTTGGCAGACAGGGGCTCTCTGGCACCAAGGTCCCCTCTGTGTCCCCTTCCTGGTGAGCAGGGCGCAGCCCTCTCCCGGGATCCCTCTACGGCCACATCCCCGCAAAGCCTTCACCCCACTGACAGGGCCATCTGGCCCCCCAAGAGCTTTGCCAGTAGCCCGCCACCACCACACCGCCCCGGCACAGTGGAGATAATCTAGTGCCGCCGGGCCTTGGCACGCGCGCCACGCTGAGGGGCTGAGAGCAGGTAAATCTGAAGTACTACCTGCTCCGTAAATAGATCTTCTGAACTCTGTAGACCTTGCCTTAGAAGCATCATGAAGAGATGTCTGCTTTTTACCAGGAGAGAAGCTGTTGTAACAGTGAACTCCTCATTTAAAACAAACTCCCAGACATTGCGTTATGGATGATTGTGTTGACTTCTGTCCAGAAATGATTCCACATTTATGAACTGGAGGTTGTTGGTACGAGCCTGTTTATTCTTAGGTAAGATGGTTTACTTCAGGTTACAGTGCCTGCTTTGTGCACTGAAGGTGTTCATGTCAATCTTCCCTCTTACTCCTGTTTGTAGGATGACAGTAGCTAGATGGCATCCTGAAGTGGTGGTCTATTTAGTTTGCTCGTCTCCTATAAAGCAAGGCATGTTCAAGACATCTGTTTTCAAAGGTAGAGCTTGCTGGACCCATGCTCAACATCCTGTGGCAGTTGGTAGAACTGTGTTCAGTGTTTGTGACCTCTGCTTTGTGAAGAGGAGTGGTGCACTGCAGTACTCAGGTTTGGTAAGTGTGAGTGACCAGTGGTCCATGGGCTCCTCAGCTGCCTGCTGGAGCATGGTGACTCCTGCACCAAGAAACCTTCACACCTCATTTTAGGTCTTGGTTAGAGAAATTATATTGATCTTCCACAATGTTTTCAGGAACTGCTTCCAACCTGTGCCAGCAGGACTGTTAGAGGTAAGTGAAATTTTGAAAAAGGGGACCTATGTGTGCAGTGACTTTCATTTGGGCAAAACTGGGGGCAGTCTCTTGAGAGTGTGGCCTTAAGCTGTCCCAAAGGGTTGTCACAATGACCTAGAACTCCCTAGAAGGCTCCCTTGTGGGCAGACAGGGAGAAACTTAGTTTGCAGCAGGATCCCTGGAAAATAACAATGAGGGTGCTCCATGGTGATCCCTTTGTCTGGTATAATCTTAAAACTGCTGGAAACATGTAAGTTGTAGAGGGTGGAGCCTAAAGGGTTGTGTAGCAGCTGCTGTAGAATTCACATGTGATGTTTTTCTGGTTTTCTACTGTTTTTTGCAGGGGTCTTGGCACTGGTTTCATTTCTTGAGCAACAGTGGTGTCCACACCTGCACAGGTCAGTTTTGCTGAATCTGAAGAAAAAGAAAACTGTAGTGAGAGTAATCAGTTCCGAAACCAGATTATGGAAAGATTGTTACACAGCTACAATTGGTGTTGCTGTGTGATTTAAATTATAGTGGTCTTGTAAGCCCCTGCATGGCTGTTTCCAGTATCAGCTGCTTTTCCCCGCTGTCCTGGT
>VWZO01003921.1:5472-15872 GCA_013396975.1 Bucco capensis | reverse complement strand
CTGTGGAGTCTCCTTGTCTGGAGCCATTGCAGAGGCACCTGGATGCATTGCTGTGTGAGCTGGTCTAGGTGCTCCTGCTCTGGCAGGGGGGTTGCACTAGATGATGTTTCCAGGTCCCTTCCAATCCCTGACATCCTGGGATTCTGGGATACTGTGAAAGCTGCAGTGAGGGGACCATGGGTGACACCCTTGGTGCTCCTCTAGCTCCCTTGCTCTCCTCTTTAGGCTTGGGGAATAAAGCAAGGAGCCTGAGTCCATCAGCTACTCAGAGACATGCTTCCTGATTCCCAAAGCCTTTTGCTTTGCCCTTTGTCCTTTGTTTTGGTTTGGTCCAGGACTGGAGCATTTCAAGCCCAAACCTAGCCTTATATGCTTTGCTCCTAAGTCTTTTTCCTGTAAAAATACTTCTCTTATCTCTTGACTTTCTCTTCTCCACCATAAATCAGCCCAGGCAGATGCCTCTGGAAGCACTTCCAGGGCTCTCTGCTCTGCATGTCTCTCTGCTTTTGGCTGTTCTGTTCTGTTCTGTTTTGCCCAGACCAGAACAGAAGGAAGAGGAGGAATGTGAGAGGCAGGGAAGGAGTTTCCTCTGGGAACACCAAGCTGCATTTTGCCACATCTCCCAAGTACTCATTTCTTCTCTTTTTGCCCTTTTCTTTCCCCATGCTCTGTCCATCAGGGTGAAAATCTCCTTCCATGACTCTGCCATTCAGCTTCTCCAGTGCTTCCCTGACCTCCATACAACTTCCCTGATGTCCTACAAGGGTGGAAAGAGGATAAAGTAGTCCAACAGCTTGGAGATGGGCTTTGGGAGTCCCTGCTGCAGGAGATGAAGTGTTTTGGGGATGCCAAGACCATCCACAAGAGGAACAGTTCCTACTGAACATCCTCCAAGGGCTTTCAGAGCTCCAAATCCTGAAGCTTTAGCAAGGAACTTGCTTTTCATTCCAAAAGACACATCCTAGTGCTCCTTGGTGGAAGATTTTTCTACACTTCCCTCCAAAAAGCATCTTTGGGGGGAAGGTGGTGGTGAAGCCCCAGCCTGGCTCTTGGGATGACCTTGGCTTTCCTATTCCCTACTCAGAGCTCCATGGAACAACCTTGTTCCCACAGCCTCTGCCTTGCCAATGTTGTCTAGGTCCAGTTGAAGATTTCTCTTGGCTCCAGCCCAGCAAATCCTTGCCAAGTCTGTGGTTTAGTGCATGCAAATGTTAGTCAACAGTTACTTTATCCAAAGGAAGCCTTTTTTTCCCTCACTCCCCACACCTCCTTTTTTAGCTTGAAACAAATGATTTGGCACAAGCAAATGTCAATATTCCAGCAGCCTTAGACCCTGCTTCATCAGGGAGTGGGACATTGAGTGACAGCCATCAAATGATGCTTTTGGCCTCCCAAGAGGACCTCTTGCTTGCTTAGGGATGATGAATCCTCTACCTCTCCACCCTTAGGGTGGGATTTTCCCTCTTCTCTGCTCATCAAGGGGCTGTGGAGTCCTTGCCCCAAATGAACTGCAGCAGATGCTCCTGGTAGGATGTTTTGGGGCAGAAAGAGAGAGATTAAGAGAAAAACCCAAACCAGGGGGAAAATAAACAACAGGTAGCTTGGCTTTACTAAAGACTCCATGCTCTTTATTCCCAAGAACAAAGCTCTGCAGAGGAAAAGAATATCAAAACCCAAACATCTATCCAAAAAGAGCAACTCTGGGCACTGGATTTGCTCCTTAAGGGATGAGCAGTTGGGTGATGAAGCAGCAAGGAGAAGAGTTCACTGGCTGAAAGCATCCACAGAGGGGAAAAAAAGCAGATATCACACAGATATTTCTCCAAAGAAGCATCCAAGAAGTCAAGTTTATATCCCATTTTCAGTTGATGGCTAGTTTTATATCTAATTTTCAGCTGATATCTAGTTTTATGCCTAATTTTCATTTGATACCTAGTTTTATATCTAATTTTCAGCTGATATCTAGTTTTATGTCTAATTTTCAGCTGATACCTAGTTTTATATCTAATTTTCAGCGGATATCTAGTTTTATATCTAATTTTCAGCTGATATCTATTTTTATATCTAATTTTCAGCTGATACCTAGTTTTATATCTAATTTTCATTTGATACCTAGTTTTATATCTAATTTTCAGCTGATACCTAGTTTTATATCTAATTTTCAGCTGATACCTAGTTTTATGTCTAATTTTCAGCTGATATCTAGTTTTATATCTAATTTTCAGCTGATACCTAGTTTTATATCTAATTTTCAGCTGATATCTATTTTTATGTCTAATTTTCAGTCGATATCTAGTTTTAAGTCTAATTTCCAGCTGGTTTTTAACTCTCAGTGTATCTCTAACTTCCAGCTTCTCTGTAATTTGATCTCTCATTCTCACTTTCTATCTGATTTTCAGCTTCTATCGAATTGTAGGCCTAATTCTCAATTTCTCTCTCTTTTTTCCCCAGCCCAATTCAGTCCTTCCCAGCCCATTCCAGCTGCTTTTCCATGCAAAGGACACCCTGTGATTCCCTAGCCAGGAGTGAGCTGAGCTCCTCATCCTCTGCATTTCAGGCAAATATCAAGCTCGTGCATCCTCTGAAGCAGCATCCCAAGGGGATGGGATGGGGGGGAGCCTAGGGAATTTTAGCAGGAGCTCCTCCATCCCCTCAGGAAGGATGTGTGTCCTGGAGGGGCTTGGCTTTGAGGCCAGAAGGGCATTTTTGGGGTGGTTTATTGTTGTGCCAAGCAGTGGATAAGCAGCAGGGCTGGGATTGAAACACACTGCAAGGATGCAGGGGAGATATCCTCAGCTGAGGAGCAGCTGGGAAGGGAGAAGCCAAAGGGAAAAATGTTATCTCCAGATATTAAGTGATACTTTCAGACAATTAGAAAGCAACTGCTTGTCCTCCCAGTGAAGCAAGCAAGGGTAAGTGGTTATCTTAGCACAAAGGGCTGCAGTTGGCATGTTCTCCTCTCCCTACCCTCCCTTCCCTGAGTTTTTCCTCACCCACATACCCTGGCTGGGGCTGTGAGAGTTGTTGGCAGGGGAAAAGACCAAAGAATCCTGTTCAAAAGGACAGATTGAAGCAATTTCTTAGCATTATTCACTCCTCTGGATCCCTCTGCTGCAGGGAGGGATGCTGGAGCACTGTGGTTTCTCAATTCCCCTTGGGAAAGATCAGGCACTACAGGAATATTTCTGGAGGTTCCCAGGGAAGCAGAAATCTCCTTTTAGGATGATTCATTTTCTTCTATGCTGACAGAAGAGCAGCTGAGGTGTTTCTTCCTCTCTTGCAAATCCCACTTCTTTCCCCACTTTCTCCCAGGCACTCCATGATCTTCAAGGTCTCTTCCAGCTGTAACTGTTCTATGATTCTATGATCTAAAGGTTTAAGGATGTTTCTTTATTCCCCCTCTAAACCAATGAAATCCATGCCACTCTGCTAGTGCATTTGCACTCTCAAATCCCTTAAGATCCCATCCCTGCTGCCTGAATTGAGTTGGTATCCCTGTAAAGAGGACCTGAGCTCCTGGGAGAGCTGCCAGGAGCCTTGAGCCTCTCTGGGAAGGTTCAAGGAGCCTCAGCCTCCCGGATATGCAAACCTCATCTGTCAGTGCCCTATTGTCCTTCTTGCTGAGCCTTTCAGCTGGGGCTGCTAAGGCACCAGTTGGCATCTGGGCCCCTGGAAAGAGCAGAGGGACAGGTATGGGTAGAGGTGAACTGGCAGAGCTCCAGCCTCCTTCCTCTCAGCTCCCAGCAAACCTGCTGCTGCCTGCAGCTCCCTGCCTCTCAGGCACTTGTGGCAGAAAAGAGCTTCAATTCCTTTCATTCTCCTCCCAAAACCACAGGCATTGTCCTGAGTGGAAGCTGTGGGCAACACACAGATATCCTGCCACTTGACTCTGCTCTGGTGAGACATCCTCTGCAATACTGGGTCCCTCAACACACAAAGGCCATGGAGCTGATGGAGCAGGTGCAGAGGAGGCCACGAGAATGCTCAGGGGCTGCAACACCTCTGCTCTGAGGACAGGCTGAGGGAGCTGGGATTGTTCAGCCTGGAGAAGAGAAGGCTTCAGGGGAACTACTAGTGACCTTCCAGGACCTAAAGGGAACTTGCAAGCAGGCTGCAGAGGGCCTGTTTGCAAAGGCCTGGAGGGAAAGGACAAGGGGCAATGGTTTTAAAGTGGAGAGGAGTAGATTTAAATTGGATATTAGGAAGAAGTTGCTCCCCACGAGGGTGGTGGAACACTGGCCCAGGTTGCCCAGGGAGGTGGTTGAGTTGCCATCCCTGGAGGCATTGCAGGTGAGGCTTGCCAGGGCTCTGGGCAAGCTGCTCTAGTTGGGGATGTCCCTGGCCACTGCAGGGGGGTTGGACTAGATGAGCTCCAGAGCTCCCTTCCAACCCAAACCAGTCTAGGATTCTAGGATTCTATGATCCTGAAGGGGTTCAAAGTGCCCAGGAGCAGCACTTTGCTTTCGGCCACTTGTGCTCAGCAAGAGGCAAAGACTTAAGGTAGGGAAGAGGTGATTTAGGAGGAGCAGAGAGAGGGAATCACTGCCTCCAGGCCTGGAATCACAGTTCTTGGGGCAGGAATAATTGTCTCTAGGGCAGGAATCACTGTCTCTGGAGCTGGAATCACTGTCTCTGGGGCAGGAATCACTGTCTCCAGGGCTGGAATCACTGTCTCTAGGGCTGGAATCACTCTCTCTGGGGCTGGAATCACTCTCTCTGGGGCTGGAATCATTCTCCCCGGGGCTGGAATCACTGTCTCCAGGGCTGGAATCACTGTCCCCAGGGCTGGAATCGCTGTCCCCGGGGCTGGAATCGCTGTCCCCGGGGCTGGCCCATCCCTTTGTGCCCTCTCAAGAGCCTGTCCCATTCCCCACCTCCAGAGCAGAGTTCTCAGGGATGCTCAATTACACACTTGAACAATATTGTGCTTTTTGGGGGGGCTTTTTTTTTTGGTCCTCTTTTTCCTGTCAGCAACAAGAGAGGCTTGTGCAGCCTCTGGAAGATGCTTGCTCAGCACACAAACAAAGTCTCCCTTTCCTGATTAGCACTAGGAAAAGCAACACAGTGTTACAAAAAGCGGGGAAAAAAACCACATTTAAAGAGAAAATGATGCTTTCTGCTTAAAAAACCCAACCCAATTACCACCACGAAGCCCTCCAGCCATTCAAGTAGTAGAGGCAGGGCAGGTAGTGCCAAGCTCCCCTCAGTGCCAGCAGGGATGCTCCAGGGAGCTCAGCTCCTTTCTGCCCAGCCAACCCTGGCTCCAGTCTGTTGATTTGGGCTGCAACCTCTTTCCTCTTGGTTTTATATCTCCTGTTCTGGAACCAGATCTTCACCTGGGTCTCAGTGAGCTGCAGGTGTTGAGCCAGGTGAGCTCTTTCAGGGGCAGACAGGTATTTCTGGTGGCTGAATTTCCTCTCCAGGGCAATGACTTGGGTGTGGGAGAAGGCAGCCCGGGAACGCTTGGCAGGTTTGGGAGGATGCTGGCAGGGGACACAGGCTGACAGGTAAGGGTCCTCTCTGACATCTGGGGGAGGAAAGACAGTTAGCCACTGGCAAATGGCCTGAAGCACTTGGTTTTCCCCTTCCAGAGAGCAAAAGGTTTATATTATAGTCTTGTATAGTCATATATAGTCATATTATAGTCACATATAGTCATATTATAGCCATATAGTCACATTATAGCCATATGTATACTCATATTATATTAACATCTAGTCATATTGTATCCATATATTCACATTATAGCCATATATATACTCATATTATAGTAATATCTAGTCATATTGTATCTGGATATTCACATTATAGCCATATATTCACATTATATCCATATATATATACTCATATTATATTAACATCTAGTCATATTGTATCTGGATATTCACATTATATCCATATATTCATATCCTACTCGTTTATAGTCATATCCTATTTATATATAGTAATATCCTATTTATATATAGTCATATCTTATTCATATATAGTCATATTCTATTCACATCTAGTCACATTATATCATCATATTCACATTATATCTCTATATACTGACATTATATTAACATACAGTCATATTGTGTCTGTATATTCACATTATATCCATATATACTCATGTTATATCAACCTATAGTTATATTCTATCCATATATTCACATTATATTCATATATACTCATATTATATCAACCTATAGTTACATTCTATCCATATATTCACATTATATTCATATATACTCATATCAATATCTAGTCATATTAGAGCCATATATTCACATTATATTATATATACTCATAACATCTAGTCATGTTATATCCATATATTCACATTATATCCATATATACTCATATTATATCAACATCTAGTCATATTAGAGCCATATATTCATCACATTATGTCAAGATGGTGATGTTATATTGATGAATTTATAGTATATTCCTCTATTTATACTCTATTCATCTATATTCAACACTAATGTTTCCATTTAACGGAGTGAGCATCATTCTAAAGTCATCAGAGGATATTGTTCCCTTCCTAACTCCCACTTGCTTCCTTCAGCTAAGCATGCACTCCGTGTCAACATGCATCCAAGGGATTAAAATCCTCAGGAATTGGCTATTTTGCAGTGTCTAAAGCCTCAAGGTGCAGTTGTCACCTACATCATGGCATCAGCATCTCTTGAGCTTTGCATTGGAGATCTCTCACTCCTAGGCATTTCTTGGAAGCTTCCACCCTGCTGTGCCCAAGGGGAAAAGCCTGATCCCTCAAGAGAACAAATTGCTCTCCCCAAGCCATGGGAAATAGCCCAGAAATGGGAAATCAGTGCAGCTTAAAGCAGACAGGGAATAGAAATTCCTCCCTTCTCTCTTTCATGTCTCTAAGGTATTTTGGGGTAGATTTTGAACCCTTCAGGTCTGGCTTTGCACAGAGAGCTGGGCTGGGATCATGGTTCCAAACTTGATTTCCCAAGAGAGTGCAGAAATCCACTGACTGTTTCTGGGGGTTTTAATTATTATTATTATTTCCAGTGGCATTTTAGGCAGATTGAGTCCTTTGGGTTATTTGAAGCACCTCTGGAAGGGCTTGCAGGCAGTAGCTGTTTCTTTCCCTTTGCCACTGCTAGAGCATAGCTCCTCCCTGGTATTTAAACAGGAATTTCTTGGCTCTGAGGTGCTCCGAGGTCTGGATCCTGCCCCTTGGCTACCCCAAGCACAGATATTGCTGATCCATTCCCTGACCAACAAGCTCAGCCAGGAGTTTCCACCCTCTTACCTGCATCTGCCTCCTGAGGTGTCCCTTGGGCTTGGGATGAGGATGCTCCCGAAGGATGAAGGCTCCTGGAGGGGTGCCCTGGGGCTGAGCTGCTCTCCACCACAGCTGCTCCTGGTTCCTCACCCTCTGAGCTGCCAAACCCTCTGCTCTTGCCACTCTCTGGCCCTGCTCCATCCCAGAGGATGTCTTGGATCAGGAAGGATGTCCTGGGTCTAGAGGAGACGCGCATGGGCTGCTGGGCTGCGGTTGGGGTCTGGCTCATCCCTGCTGGGGTGCTGCTCTCTGCCTGCTTGCAGGGAGCACCCCAGCACTCACTCTGTGATCCCTCTCCGTGCCCAGAAGCACACTGCCCTCCCCCTCTCTGCCTCTGCATTTAAAGGGAAGCCAGCCAAGCCTCCCAGGCCTGATTGGAGAGCCCTGGCACGAGTCTACGCCCTGCAGCTCTGCCTTGGCTCCTGGGGCTTTGCTGGCTGCTTCCTTCTCCCTCTTGCTTAGGAGACTCTTCCCTAAGGATGTCTGGGCTCACGGCCAAACCTCAGCCTCTCCCTTTGTTGCTTCCTTGCTGGCATATCACCTCTGAGCTTTGATGAGGAAGGGGAGGATGCCTAAGGGAGTTCATCCCATAGTGTCCCGTTTGGGAATGATGGAGCTGAAGTGAGATTAGAGAGAAAAGCTTCGTTGCCTCTTGCAAGTCTCTTCTTGCTAAAGTCTGGGAGGACAAGAAGCTGTTGGGAAAAGAGCAGGGAGGAAGGGGAAGGAGTCTGGAGAGGGTCAAAGGGGCAAGGTGGGGGGATGTTACCTGTCCCCTGTGGTGGGAATAGTGTCTAGGTTGCCTCCTGGCTCCATCACCAGGCTATCTTGGCACTGCAGTGGGAAGCACCCTGCCTTGGATCAGCAGCACTAGGGCAGGGATTGTCCTCCTGGACTGGGCACTGGGGAGGCCACAGCTCCAATTCTGGGGTCACTTTGGGGCTCCTCACTCCCAGAAGGACACTGAGGTGTTGGAGTGTGTCCAGAGAAGGGCAAGGAAGCTGGGGAAGGATCTAGAGCACAAGTGTGGTGAGGAGCAGCTGAGTGGGGTTGGTTAGGCTGGAGAAGATAGATAACTCTATGTAAATACATATAATATATGAATATACTTACTGCCTTTTGATCCAGCAAGGTACCTGATGTCAATGCATCCTGATTTGGGGATCCTGCACCCCACAATGTACCTGCAAGCCCATTGTACTAATAAGGCAACAGCCAGGAAGAGCTGAAAACACTTCCTAAGAGCTAGGGAGGGGACTAGAGCTTGGGAGCAGCCCAAGCTTGGACCACAAGATGTTTCTGGGCTAATTGTTAGTATTAAGATTGATTTTGGTGTCAGGTTTGGGCTTTTTTGGGGGCTTTGGATGCTCAGATGCAAAAAGTAAAGTGAAAACACACAGCTTCACCAATTGGCTTTTTATTTGCAAATAATATAATATAATAATAATAATAATAATAGCAATAATAATAATAAAGACAGAAGTGAAGAAGCTGTGCTGGGAGCTATTCTGCAATACAGCTCAGAAATGATCTTTCCAAAGATCAGAGGCACTCAAAGCATGAAACACTGCTCCTAGCCAAGTGAATGCACAGTGCTGGAGGTGCACAGAGCCTGATTTCCAGTTGTCCTTGGGAAGAAGGCACCCTGTGGATAACCACATCCTGGAGGAGCACATCCTGGGTGGGAGCAGGAAGGGCCAGACTCCAGTTGTGCTGACTGACATAAATAAATGAATGCCCTCAGCCTTCAGGTCCCCAAAGTCACAGTGCTGGAGTGGCAGCAGCAGCATCCCCTTCTCTCCTCACCTGCTTGGGCAGGAGCTGCCTGCAGGGGATGGATGCTCTGGAGCCATCCCATTCTCCAGGGTGGCTGAAGGCTGGATCTGGAGTGGGAAATGTCTGGAGCCATCCTGGATCTGAAGTGGTGAGGGTCTGGAGCTATCCCATTCTCCAGGGTGGCTGAAGGCTGGATCTGGAGTGGTGAAGGTCTGGAGCCATCCTGGATTTGGAGTGGTGAAGGTCTGGAGCCATCCCATTCTCCAGGGTGGCTGAAGGCTGGATCTGGAGTGGTGAAGGTCTGGAGTCATCCTGGATCTGAAGTGGTGAAGGTCTGGAGCCATCCCATTCTCCAGACTGGATCTGGAGTGGTGAGGGTCTGGAGCCACCCCATTCTCCATCCTGGATCTGGAGTGGTGAGGGTCTTTCCTTGCTGCTCCTCAGGCAATGCTGACCTGCAGCACCATCTACCAAGCCCTGATCCCTGCTTGCACATTGGCTTGCAAGGCCATGGAGTGCTGCTGAGCAGCAGTGGCCATGGCCAAGCTCCTGCTGGCAGTGGGGCTAGCAGGGGTGGCACTGAGGGGCAGCCCAGCATAGCCCCCCCTGGAGCTAGCACCATACAGGCTGCTGCTATAGGCACTGGAATAGGAGCTATAGGTGTAAAGGCTGCTGGTGATGCTGTATGGCCTTGGGTAAGGCTGGGAAGCCCCAAGACAAGGTTTGCCATCCCTGACCAGCACGGGCACTGCCACTCTGCGTGGAGGCAGCGGCTGGGCAGCCAGCTCCAGGGACTGATCCTGCCTTTGCCTTTTGCTCTTGTACCTGCGGTTCTGGAACCAGATTTTCACCTGGGTGGAGGTGAGCTTGAGCAGCCTGGCCAGCTGCTCCCGTTCTGGAGCAGAGAGGTATTGCTGTTGCTGGAATCTCTGCTCCAGTTCAAACACCTGAGTTTGGGAGAATAAGACTCGGGGTTTCCTCCTCTGGCGCTGCCTGGGCTGGGGATGGCAAGGCTCAGCTTGCTTCTCCTCTGCCTCCGAGGGCTGGGCCAGCAAACATTTTCCTGCAGGGAAGGAAAGCCAAAGCAGTGCTCAGGCTCTGCTCCTACTGGCTTTTCCCCTTTCTCCAGCAAACACCAGCAAAGGAAACTCGGTTGGGTTTTAGTGGTGGGGAGAAGGGAGAAGGGAGAGGGGAGAATGTAGAAGGGTAAAGGGAAAAGGGAGAAGAGAGAAGGGAGTAGAGAGAAGGGAGAAGGGAGTAAGGAGAAGGGAGAAAGGAGAAGGGAGAAGGGAGTAAGGAGAAGGGAGAAAGGAGAAGGGAGAAGGGA
>VWZO01003919.1:200875-322821 GCA_013396975.1 Bucco capensis | reverse complement strand
GAGCATGGCCAGCAGATCGAGAGAGGTTATTCTCCCCCTCTACTCTGCCCTGGTGAGGCCCCACCTGGAATACTGTGTCCAGTTCTGGGCCCCTCAGCTCCAGAAGGATAGGGAGCTGCTGGAGAGAGTCCAGCACAGGGCCACCAAGATCATTAAAGGAGTGGAGCATCTGCCCTATCAGGACAGGCTGAGAGAGCTGCATCTCTTGAGCCTGGAAAAGAGGAGACTGAGAGGGGACCTCATTAATGTTTATAAATATGTTAAGGGCAAGTGTCGGGAGGAGGGAGCCAGGCTCTTCTCAGTGTCATCCAATGTTAGGATAAGAGGGAATGGGAGCAAGTTGGACCACAGGAGGTTTAGTATTAACACGAGGAGGAACTTTTTTACAGTAAGCGTGACGGAGCACTGGAACAGGCTGCCCAGGAGGGCTGTGGAGTCTCCTTCTCTGGAGACATTCAAGAGCCGCCTGGATGCATTTCTGTGTGACCTGGTCTAGGTGATCCTGCTCTGGCAGGAGGGTTGGGCTAGATGATCTTTCTAGGTCCCTTCCAACCCCTGACATACTGTGACACTGTGTGATACTGTGAAGCTACTAAAACAGTGCAATAGTTATAACACTAAAAAAAGGTAGAAAAAAAAGCAAAGGGTCATGCTAAAACATTAGCAGCCTCTTCAAAGTTCTGTACTAAATCCCATATATATGAAATGCTTTACAGAATATAAAATCAAAGTAAATTTAGCATCAGAAAGATGAAACAATGCGTAATACAGGGAAAAAGTGTACTCATTTTACAGGTTTCTAGAGAAACTGTATCAACTTAAATGATCATCATAGTGTAATGAAAACATCTGCTCAAATTGCTGATATTCTAAAACAAATCTAATCAAATCCTAAGAGATAAGGCATTGGATAGATAACATGAAATAATTATAACTTGTTAAGCTATTCTAATTATCGTACAGTATAATTAAGTCCTATATTAGACAATTCCACATAGGCCTCTACAGCATCAGAAGAATCTGTCTTCGACCACAGCTGGAGACTAGCTCAACTTAGAAGGACCTTTGGTTAATGGACCAAAGGACCAAAAGGTAAAAGACCATTCGATAGTGCTCAAGTTCCACAAGGTAACATTTCAAATTGTCTTAAATCACCATGTACTCACATTAATTTTACTTCAGTAGCATTACCACTGAACTTAACAATATTCAGAGACAGTAAGCACTTAAAAAAAGATGGTAATGTATGCAGTCCCCATTATGTAAATGTGTCTCAAGATCCTATTGAGTGGAATGCATGAGCTGTAAGTAAGACTGTGTTGAAAACCAGCTACTCAGCAGCATGCCAAATTTTTGCACTCCTATTGTAGAGGACAGACACTTAAGTGGAAATCTGATCCTTTTGCTGCAATGTGGTACATATCTGGGAGCAAAGCGGGCACATGAACCCATGGGAGAAATTCCACCCAGTTTTCTTCTTCCTTCCTTGTTTCCTCCCCTCAGAAAGTTCTTTGCTCCCTGGAAGTAACAGGGAGGAGGTTAACATATATGGCAGTAGAAGTAAGGAAGTAAACAGCACACATAGCCTGGGCTGTGGCACACACTGCACACACAGTATCAGCTGTTTGCTGGGAAGGGGTTTTCTTCTCCTCAGCCCCCGACCTTCTCAGGAGATACAGCAGGACTAACTGAATTAACTAGCCTTCTCTTTCTGCCTGAGCTCAAAGAAGCCATGACATCCAGGTGTAAGATGGATAGCTATAACCACCCAGACATCTCAGGACAGGTAAGGGTAGCTCACCTTAGAAAAAGCTCAAGTGCAGGCAATTTAGCTGACTTGGACCACAAGCTGAGAGTCAACAAAGCAGGCAGAAGAATGAGAAGATCACACTGGAAGTTGTGCGTGAAGGCACTGTCAGATGGGGTTAGGGCAATCTTCTTAGAGTCTGGACTACATAAGAGTTTTCTGCAGTAATAAACTACTCCATTCAGAAAAGAACTGACACGTACCATACAGGGCTTTGGGGCAAATGACGGAATTGGGAAACATGCACATGTGAAAGAAGAATCAAAGCATTATAGAAGAGGCATCAATCTATAAGTAAGAAACTGCTTTATTTTCAAGGCTCCTTGAAAACAGTACAAACCTCAATCAGTTGCAAAAATAACACTAAGATGAATGGGTTGCTTCCTCTTCCTTCTCCAGTCTCTTATATTCTAGAAGAATATGTAAAACCCCTTTACACACTTAGCCCATATCTAGTGTGGGGACTTCACATGCCCACAAACCCATCTCTTCCTGCCTTCTTGACAGCACATACATAACTCCCATATACTTTCTTCCCCCTGCACAACAGTTCTTTCAGGCTTATCAGGTGTATGAAGTAGCCATGAAGGGAACAAAATTACTGCATTTGCCTATTTGAGAGAAACACCTGGGAGCAGCTGTGACATGAAAGTGGACTCTGCCTCTCAGTTTACCAATTATATTATCTTGGGCTCAATGGCACATCTCCCAATTAAATACAGCCAGAGTAACCAGGGACCCAACTGAAAACATCATATAGACACTGGTCTAAAAGGAGACAGTAGAGCAGCCTGCAAGGTTGCAGCTCACTAAATTAGATCATCATATGACATCCTAATAGACTTTTCAGTAGTTGTACATAAAGATCTGAATCAATGCCTACTTTTAATGTGTAACTGGTATTTCCTTATCACAGATAATCAGTTTTATAGTTCATGCAAGCCATATTTTCAACATATTTGCAAATAGTGTTCACTACCATTATGATGTTTGATTTTCTTTCCCAAAACTAATTACAAAAAAAGTTTTTAATTACAGCACAACATACTACTTTTGAGGGATCCTCAACAAACCAAATCTTTGCACCTGATTTTCTACTCTGATCACATTTATTCTTAAGTGAGAGAAATAAAATTATGCTGTTGCAAAAACAAGACAAAAGATTAATCCTTAGAAAAACAAAAACCAACCCCCCCTCCAAAATCAAAACAAAATAGAAAATTCAAAATGCATTACCTATTCAGTTTGAAACACTGTTAGGAAAAAATGTTTAGAACTCAAAACAGCCCAGACTGTTTCCCTGAATAATTGTTTCACTACAATAAACATAGATGCACTAAAGACAACTAGGTGGGACAAAATAAGGAATAGGAAGCTAAAACATTTTCTATTTGAATTGCGGCTTCTACAAAACAGTGACTGACTGCAACACGGAAACCCCCCCTCTCAGATATACTTGCTTACATCCTATTTTCAGCCTCTTCACCTAGTTTCCCCTGTGGAAAACCCTGGCTGTGGGAGAAGTCAACAGTCTGGCATACCTAAAATGGACAGGATATTTTCATCACTACACGTCTGCTTTCACAGTACAAAAGGAACTAAAAAGCCCCAAAATTATTTCTGGAAACCTCTGACACATGAAAACACTGTTTTGCCTCTACACCTACATTCATGCTCAAAATTCATTGAAGGAACAGACTTTAAGCTGTACAGCCAACAACAAACACACCAACTGCTTGCTTTTAGAGAACAGAGTTAGTTGGACAGTGTGCAAAAACCACATCGTTTTGATTATATTCTAAGATATAGAACACCAATATCAATTAAATACTTAAAATTATTGCTACATTTTTAAGGCTAATTTTACTGTCCTGTACAATTCACAACTAGATCAGCTAAAAGTCCTGAATGGAAGAGAAAATCTATGTGGAAATCAGACGTCTGAAGAACAGGCTGCAAGTACTACAAGCACTCCAACACCAACCGTTTCAAGTTTCTATAACTGGTACACATGCACTATGTCTGTGTCTGCAGAAAGCCTGAAAAATTCAACCTGGTGTCCTCTTCCATATTTTCAGAACTGGTGCAGAACTGAGGTGCCAGCTGCAGTAAAATGGCATCAATACTTAAAAAGGTAAAGCGAAACCACCCTGTAATGGGGCGTGGGCTCCATCTAGTGGAGCTAGGCTTCATTCCATACTGCTGCTACTACGCATAAAAGGAGTAGGAAATAGAACTGCAATGTATTACAGTGTCTGTGAATTATGCTCCCTCATATGTTTTACAATGACCTATAAAAAGCTTGATACTACTGATGTATACTGTAATTATAAGTATGAAAGTGTATATTTAAAGTTATGGGGTATTTGGTTGGTTGGTGAGTTCTGAAAGTTGACTGAACAAAACGATAATTGCTTCTTTATTGTTTCTGGCAAAGGGCTGTCCAACTGAAAAATCAAATATTCAGCACATAAATGTAAGCTTCAAACATGATACTGAACTTAAGAAACACTAGGACTTCTACTTTTTTGCAAGCTCAAAATACTAGATGTCTTATTCTGTTCAAGTTCCTGGGTTTTATTCTATATTTAAAATTTAAATTTGGAAGGATTAAAGTACTTCCATAACTTAAAAAAATTTTAATGTAAAAAAAATTACATTTTAATTATTTCAATATCCATTAACAGCTGATTGAAAATATAAGAACAAGGACAATAAAAAAAGAGGTCAAGATTTAGACCTATTGTATAAACACAACTGAAAAAGATACACAGGACACTTCAGTATCTAATGGCCTCTTAATGTTAAGGCAGAGAAAAATATTTGTAGCATTTTCAAAGTACCTGAGCATTAATTGTGTATTACCCTTCTAGCCAAGGAACCTGAGAGCATAAAAGACCTACCTGTGGGCTTGTCTTTCTAAAAGTGTCAGTTCCATGTATCACATCCTTTATTATTCTTTCTCTGAGATTATTATACTCCTCTTCGGTGAGGTCACTATCCTCCAACTGATGTTTGCAAACAGGGCACTGCCCACTGTAATAATAGTGAAACAAGAAAATAAAAGGATAAAGGCTTTTAAATAAGAAATACGTTAAATTTTACTAACTTACTAAGTGTCTGTGTATGAACACAATTCTTTACGAGAGCTCTAACAGTATAATCATCAGAAAAATGGTTGTACTCCTTCTGGGATGTATCCAAAACCTACTAAAGTCCCTATAAATATTTTTATGTGACTTAGTGGAATGAGGATCAAAGATTTAAATCTAGAGACGTCTGAGGGTTTAGAACCAAAACTCTGCATGAAAGCTTGGGGGCGGGGAGTATTAAATGTTCACAAGCATCACAGCATTACTACAAATATGCACATCTTTAATATCTGGAAGCTTCTCTATGACACAGGAAAGTCATCATAGATACATAAAGCCCAGATCTCAATGTGGGAAATGATGGAGTT
Source organism: Bucco capensis (assembly GCA_013396975.1). Classification (NCBI taxonomy): domain Eukaryota; kingdom Metazoa; phylum Chordata; class Aves; order Piciformes; family Bucconidae; genus Bucco; species Bucco capensis. Next base: position 317,554 of record VWZO01003919.1, on the reverse strand, counting down.
CAGCTGGCTTGGCCACAGCCTATGAAGTAGCTGAAAAAATACTAGTAGAAGCTAGCAAGCAGGTCACAGAGTCTTGGTCTAGCTATAAATCCATTCCAAAGCGTTACAACAAGAAAACGCAACAGTGAAATGCTTCACTACTGTGCCACTGTCTGCTTCTACAAAAAAAGCTAAGTTATCTGTGCCTGGTTTATCAAGGTTTGGAATAACCAAACCTGCCACAGGTGGAGAAATAATCTCACCAAGAAAGAAAAGGAGGGGGGGAAGATGAGGGAAAACAGACATGAGATGAGAGAGGAAGAGAGAAATGATAGCATAAATCTACTGTATGCCTTGAAAAGCAAACGAGCAAGTCTCCCTTTGGGCCACTTGTCTTTTGCGATCAGACTTCCCCTTAGTTCTAGGCTAAGACTGTTTGTTCAGATCTCTCCAAGATGAACAGACTAAGAACAGAATGTGACTAAAACAGAGACATTTGCTTTGAAAGCCCTCAGCAATACAAAGTCACACTGGTACTGTGTGTCTGTATGATGCTCAATTGCACCAGAGATTTTCTAATACCAGATTGACTGCACCCATACAGAGAGAAGTTTTACATTGCTATCTCCTGGTAACTAATCACTACTTGCTTCTTTATAGCCAAAAAACTTCCACTCCTGCACTGTAGCATGGGCTAAATATCACATGGATCTAGGAATGCAGACTCCTGCAGATGAAAAAGCTCTGCAGCTAGAGTCAACCAATGCCACCATTTAATGTTGCCAGAGCCATAACCACCACTGCATCACACACAGCTGTGTCAGTGACTGTATGGCTGCATGCAGCACTGGGACAACTTCCTTGATCATTCTCATTACCCACTTCTCGGCACTCTTAGCTTCTCTGTTGCAGGGCCAGCAGCTATGGTAACAATTGTGGTTCTGCATATCCCAAATTGCACGGTTTTGTCTTTGACACACACAGGAACTCTGCACTGATCTCTCCATGCACGCTTTTAATACTAAAGGATCAGAGAGATTGAAAATCCATCATAGAAGTAAAGGTTACAGAATAGAACAATAGAGGATGTGCAAAAACAGACCTCAAATTCTTTAGCTTCCCCAAGAAGAGTGCTGGCATGTCATAGCAGATCCTGAAAAATTTTCCAGAACAGCATGAGGCAATGCTACAGAAAACACACAGATCCATGCCAGCCAACAGACAGAACTTTCTGTCTAACCAACCTACTGCTGCAAAAAGCTCCAACACTGGGAAAGGCCATCAAAACAATCCACAATCAAGAGAATCTTGTCAGCTGCTATGAGTTGGGGTTTTGTTTCTACAGCCTGCTAGCATAGCACACAGAAAATTCCAAGATACAAAACAAGACAGGAATAACTTCCACGACCACCTCTGAATTTTTGTATGATCTATATCTTTGTATGAACTATATCATATCTTTACTATGAGGGTGGTGAAGCACTAGAAAAGGCTGTCCAGCAAAGCTGTGGATGCCCTGTCCCTGAAAGTGTTCATAGTAAAGATCTTGTGTGAGCTATTCTTTCTCGAAACTTTTTTAATATCAAACCTTTTCTGTGGTTCCACAGACAGGAACTCTGCCCTAACACATACCCCTAAGGAAATCAAATGGGAACCGTCATCTCTTCCATGTCCCATTTTTTCATTCTTTCCTATTTGTCCCTATAAACTAAACACATAATCAACACAATGCCCAACTCCATACTCTGGTCAAAAATGCATGTCATGCATCACTATCATGAACCTCTGGGCCCACTACAAAATCAGCATGCAAGGTGGGTAACAGTGGAGGACTGAGACAAAATAACCTGCATCTCTGTGCTTGAATTGTGAACTACATTAACCTTTTCTCTCCCCTAAAGAACTTACTGAAAGTTTTGCAGATACACTTCCTAAAGACAAAAGTAAGTCCATGTGTATTTTATGTATTGCACATAGACTCCGTAAGTACAATTCTTGACTTGCATCTCTGACTCTGGGTTAAAACCAGAAATTTTTCCATGCTTAACTCTTTAATAACTACATGAAAAAGGAAAAGAGGATCATAGAATGGTTTAGCTTGGAATGGATCTTGAAGACCATCTGGTTCCAACCTCCCTGCCATGGGCAGGGAAATCTTTCACTAGACCAAGTTGCTCAAAGCCCCATCCAATCTGGCCTTGAACACTTTCAGGGACAGGGCATCCACAGCTTCACTGGACAGCCTGTTCTAGTGCTTCACCACCCTCATAGTAAAGAACTTCTTCCTTACATCTAATCTAAATCTATCCTATTTCATTTTAAAGGCACTACCCCTTGTTCTATCACTAGATTATCCTATAAAAAGTCCCTCCCAATCTTTCTTGTAGGCCCCCTTTACGTACTGGAAGTCTACTACAAGGTCATCCCCAAGCCTTCTTTTCTCTAGGTTGACCAATCTCAACTCTCTCAGCTTGTCTTCAGAGGGGAGGTGCTCCACCCCAACAAGTCCTATCCTTCCTATGTTGAGGACCTCAAAGCTCAACACAGTACTCCATGTTGGGTCTCATGAAAGCAGAGTAGAGGCGGAGAATCACTTCCCTCAACCAGCTAGCTGGTCATGCACTTTTTGTTGCAGCCCAGAATGCAGGCAAGAAATGCTCAGATAAAACATTAACATACACTAAGGAAATTCTGTCAGTCATGTCTGTTCTCAACCACTTCTGCCAAGAATATTAGACTTGAGATCCAGCTTCCACCTTCATCACCAGACTGGACACTTTAGCCACAGTACCAAGAAAATAAGCAGTATTTAGTAGCTTCTCCAATGGGCAATAAAACAACACTCCATCTGAATGGGTCTTTGGTACTTCCTGGCTGACAAACAACGAGGTTTTTGCCACTTGCTCCCACTTAAGCTTCTCTTATATATAGATACATTGTTGATGTTTCACATTTTTTCCTTTTTCTCATGCTCTGCTCAGAAGCCTGCTCAGAAGCTGGGCATAGTTTGAACTGAAGGAGTAACAATTCTTCTCTAAATCCATCCAAACATCTTATTTTTTTCACAACCACAATCTCAGAATTGAATCATAAGATAAAAGAGTTTTAAGTGTTAAAATGGCTGTCTCCACTGAGATATCCCATAGAAGTCAGAGCTAAATCATTGTAATTTTCTAAAACCACAGCAATGAGAAATGTTAAATTCTCCCAACAATTGATGTCTAGTATACATTAATGCACATACCATGAGCCAAGACTGCATTAGGTGCAATGCTGACAGTGCATTTACAGAATCAAGAAAGTTCTGTGTGGAAATCCAACAATGCACATTCATTGCTCCATGCAAACACCACACTCTGGTTGCTCAACCCACCGTGGCTGCTGCAGGCCTAGCCTACTTACCAATATAAGCAATGAGACTGGCTGCTTATATAGCTGTAAAGTTACCATTAAATACATCTAATTGCACTTAGGAACATCACCGTTTGGCAACACAGTAGAAAAGCCTAATGAACTGTTATGAGACTACTTCAAAAATCATTAAAGTTTAAGGACCTATCCCATAGTTAACTTGTATCCTTCTGCAACTACCACTTTCAGATCACTTGAAAAAAAACAAACCTCCCCATACACCAACAAATCAGCTCATCCCAATCACCTATGAACAACCAAAGCTGTTGAAGCTGGTTTCTTCTTATGAATTCTCAGCATGGATTTCCAAAGGAAGCAGAGGCAAAAAAGGCCCAAGAAACACTCAGCATCTTGCAAGAACAGACCCTTAGCCTAACTGCTGCTTTTTTTAAACCATATCTTTAGAATTACCTTGCCATTTTTGTAACTTCTCATTGGTCATTTTAGGATTTCATGCCAAGAAATTCCAACACAGAAGGCTTCCACCTCTGTAGGATATATAGTTACAGTTACTTACAGTTAACTATTTAACAACTTTCTTTGAGGGACTACCCTCTTGAGATAAATTCTGAATGTCAAGGCACCTATACAACAAGCACAAAGTCAGATGTGCTACCATAATTCGAATGAGGTTCAAAAAACTTGAGCAGCAGCTTTCTACAGCTGGCCTTGGAAATCCAAAACTTTTGTTACTCTGAAAGAAAACTGGTCAGCAAACTTCAAAGCTTGTTTGTAGGAGATTCAAACTTCCGACTATCACAGTTCAAAGAAACTAGGGGCTCAGCACCAAAGGAAGAAGAAAATATCCTGGATATGAGCATCTTGGATGTCAGTATTCACAGAAAATCAGAATAAACTTTTACACTCCAAATCTGCTGTTACATATAGTTTTAAACAATGGTATTATAAAGCCAACAAAAAAAGAAAGTCTTTAATTCCTAAACACTAAACAAACAAGCCATGTAGTAAAATGGCAGCTCCTCTTTTTCTCTGCATTTTTCTGTCTTGGCTCTGCTTAGCATAACTCCTTTCCAAATGTGCATGTTGGGTCTTGTTTAATGCACAGAATGAGTTGGAAACTGGAGTTTGGAAATCGTATGTACACAACAAAGGTTCATATTCTCAAGGAATAAAATATTTTCTTATGTAAGGAAAGCTACTTTTTTGTATTTTTGTGAAAGAAGAGTTCAAGATAGAAGAATCAAAACAATATCTCATTTCTACATAGAATGTTGCACTTACTTGTCTTTAATGTTGGTCAGGTGTCCTCTCCAGTTCCCTCCTGGTATACTAACATGTGCATAGGGAAAGATAAAAAAACCCCCAAACATTAGATTCTTATCTAAAATACCTGAATTACATAAAAACAATAATCACCTGCCCTTGCGAAGAAATCATACATAAATTTATATATTATTTAGCAAAACCTGAAAACATTATATAAAGAACCAACACTTAACAAAATGTAGGAAACTAACACTGTCAGCCTCCCCAGTTTATTTTGTTCCCAAATACTACAAATCATACAAATAACCAGGCTGCACTGACAGTTTTTAAGTTGCTGCTTTACACATTGATAAAGCATCTCATAAATCAGACGGGAAAACAGGAAGCAAGATTTCTATGCAAATGTCATCCTGACAGATTAAGAAAGATATACTCACACCAAAATGCTGAAACAAGACTTTCTGACTACATTAGCATCATCACCACCACCAGCACTACCACCCTCATGCTGGTGTAAATATTCTTTTTTTGCCCACAAGATTCAAAACAGAATATGTTACAGAACAGGAATACCTATGTCAACCTGCAACTGCAGATACCTCTCCCTTTGCTACTACATTTATTATCATAGGCTGCACAACCACATATGTCGTGGGCTTTAGAGTAACTGTCTTGCTTCTCTCTTCCTTTCCCATGCTGATACACAGCAATCCGTTAGTTTTCTTACAAAAACAACAGAAAATACTGGGATTCTCTGTTGCATGCTCATACCTCTGTATTGGATCTGACTTACCTCACTACTAGAAGTCAGTGTGGTCTACTCTTCAGAAAAACCATTTTTAAAAACTAACGCCTCTTCAGTTACACTCACAGAGCTCACTTCTGTACCATCATTTTCTCAGCAGAAGTTATCTCCCAATCTGCATCATTTTTGAAAGACTAACAGTGCTAGCAGTTATCAGACTCAATTTCTTTTTGGAAACCCTATGTAAATGGTTTATTTTATTTTCAACCACCAGCAAGTTCCAATACCAATACAAATTCAGCACTACCAACTGGGACAGACAGACAAAACTAAGCATTTTGTATAGGTTAACAGATAAAAACCCAGATGGGATAACTGATCATCTAGTTTCGTTCCTCTGTTATGGACTTCATTTCTTTTTCAGGTTTGAAACATTGCTTCTTTTAGGGAAACAACCAACATTGATCTTAAAACATGAGTCTACCACCACCTTTCATGAATTGTTCTAATACAATATCTAGCTTCAATTTGCCACTATATACAGGCAATACGTAGTTCTTCAACACATCCACAAGAACTGCGGTCTCCTTGCCAAGGACTTTTTATCATTTTGAGTTTCCTGCACATGCAGTGCACCTATACAGGTAAATCCCAACCCCCCAATAGATTTTCACCCACTAAACTAGTTCATCTCAACTGAAGCCTGCTCTGTCTGCTCCCTAGATGTTCTCAGGAAAGAAAATAGCTAAAGGACAGCAGCATAAACCATTCTAATAACAGTAGTGCATTCCCATGGCCATGTTTTCCAAGACTTAACGTGTAAAATGGCTGTGTAGCTCACATAAACCGAAAACAACTGTTAAAAGAAGTCATAGATGAGCTCACACATAACAGCATGACAAATAAGCAGTGGCTCAAGTGAACTACACCATGCAGATCAAGCATAACTAGTTGTAATTTGTGGAGTCTGTCCATCACCGCTCTCGAAAACAAACTATGGCTAGCTAAATAATGTGCCAAAACGAAGATCCTCTTATTAAGATTATTCTTCTCCTATTATTCTACATGAAGTCAACATTTAATCTTCTCTTAACCTAAGCTAAATTTGCTGCCTCTTTCCTTTAAAGAGAGAAACTATCTAATTTTCAAATCACTTACTACTTCTACTTTCCAAGAGGTTATCGGAAAAACCCTCATACCACTCTGTATTCCTCAGGTACCAACCCCTGAAAGAGATGAAATCAGATATTTCTGAAAGCCATGATCCATCACAATTTCCTACTTTCTGTACCATGGAATAATATATAACAAGTAAAATTTTTCAAGAAAAGGTGGTATCAGTAATAATTTTACACTTTTACACTAATCTGGAGCAAAAAGAAAATGCATTCTTCATGACTCCATGAACTTCAGGGCTCCAAATCTCGTGGAGTTTAAGAGGCACTTGGACAATGCCCTTAGCCACCTTGTGTGACCTTGGGGTTGTCCTGTGCCTAAACGGGAGTTGGACTTGACGATCCTTGTGGATCCCTTCCAACTCGAGTAATTCTATGATTCTGCGACAACGTGCCTCTCATGGAGGAGCAACAACAAAAATGAAATGTTGAGGGATCTTATTAGACTTGATCTGTAGAATAATGTGAATCACATCCTCATGAACCTGAGCTCGCTATTGAAACATTATTTACCTTTCAAACCATAGCTTTATACTCCGCATAAATGTTTTGTGAGGGTATATTTGATTCTCTCTCAAATATAAGAGGATACCAAACAGCTCTTTTTGTAACTCAGCATCTTTCATACCCCTGCTGAAGTCAAAAAGTGCCTGCTGGATGTCCAAGGTTGGGACCAAATCCTTAGCTAACATTTCATGGTAAAGTTCAAATGCGAGTCTCATTTCTCGGTGACGGCTGGCTGCTTTTATGCAGGATTCATAGTTTGTCCGTGAGGGAATCATAATCTTTTTTACTTCTTCCAAAAGAGTCAAGGCCATTCTCCATTGATCTGAATTACTCAGTCCCTTGATAAAAAGGTTGTAAGCCCCACTTTCTAAAATCTTAAATCTCATTTTCATTATATCATACGTATCACGAATTTCTGAAGTTTGCCCCTGTTGGACACACAATGCCAGATATTTGATCAACAAATTATATGCAATGTCACCATTAGTCTTTGCCACATGAGTCAGCAAGGACTTAGCCACATCAATGGGGCTGTTGCACCTCAGCATACTGTGAAACATCATTTCTTCAAATATTTCAGGTGATCTAAAGCTTTCCTTCAGCCTGTTCCATTCCTCAGCCTGCAAAGGTTTTTCTGGAGGCTGTATGTTGGTAAATTTATGCCTTGACAGAACGTGAAGCATTGACTGTTTCTTTGGAGATTGAACAGAGGAAGAAAAGTGGATTTTCTCTTCAGATATTCCTTCAGTTTCCTCATCCCATCTTTTTTGTTCTTCATAATCAATTTCAGACCTTTTCTTGGTAGGAAATACATCAGTTCCTTTGGGATCCACTGGTAATGCAGTGTTAGAAGACGTCATAAATCTGAAATGGATAACTTTTTCCCTGTTGGGGATGCTGAAAGGCAGGGCAAACAATTGTTGGCATCCTGAAATAGGCCAGAACATACGACATTTCCACAGCAAAGCCTGAAAACCCAGTTTACTAGTTTGAGAAAAGAGTGCCATCACAAGAAGAAACTATGTCACTATGAGCTAATTATATCTAACAAAGTTCTAAAATGGAAAAAGCAATTTGCATGGGGATGTTTGTTATAGAAGCCCAAGGGCTGCCAAGCTGTATAAGTTTCAGTTTCAAAATGCTTGTTCTATGAGTCCTTTCTGCTGTTTATGAAAGCAAAACACATTAAAATCTTTTTTAAGAAACGCCAGTTTCTCAGACTGTGAGAACATTCATGCAAAATGATGGTGTCTTCATTTCTAGAGAAGATGCTTTTCAGGTTTGCAGCTTATCATTCCTGTTTGTTGGTTACAGATGAATATTGAGCATGTTGTACACAGACAGGCAATTCTGATGCAACTAGGCAAAAATCATGGAGTTTTTTCTTCCTGCCTTCATCCAAGTTGAGTCAGGTTTCCTAAAAATAAAAAAACACCCCAACATCATGACCTGCCCCATACTTTTGTCATATTTACATTTGCATGTGAGCAAAAACAAAATTCAAGGTACTGTGGCAATTTCAGGTGAGAAAATCTAACCTTGAGCCTTCAAGGCAATCCCAACACGGAATTCCTACGTTGATTCTCTCATACGTTTCAGCTTGTGACAAACTTTTGTTTAACTAGTTTCTCCAATTGTAAATACCTGATAACGCTGCTGCGAAAGAGGTAGAGAAACACCATCGGTAGTAATTACAGTGCAATCCCACGTAAATGTTAGGCCATAAACGCGAACAGCAGGAAGCTCACCAGCAGTCAGGCATACAGCCGACTTGCCTCACTCGGATGCCCCTACAGAGCCCACGTACCTCACTCGGTGCTCGGCCTTACCGCGCCCTCCCCACTACAACTCCCAGCGTGCACAGCGGCCGGCCCCCGGAGCGCGCTGCCTGCTGGAAAAGTCATTCTCCCACACCTCTCTTCCTCCTTTACCCTACCAAAGCGTATCGAAGCGCGGTTCCAGAGCAGGCTGCGCCCTTACCCCTTCGGGATGGGCCTACCTTGCTCGGTGGGCGGCGGCCATGGGCACCCCAGTGCTGCCAGGCGCTGCCAGCGGAGACGACCAAGGCGCTCACCAACCACTAGCCCGGAAGTGCTCGCTCCTCGGCTGGGAACCAATCGCATCTCACTGAGCTTGACGTAATTCGCGCGCACGTTGTCAGGGCGGATGTTGTTCTTCCTCCATATCGGTTGCGGGCACGACGCTCAGAGTGTCAGGCGTACCCGATAGGGTATCGCGCATGCGCTTGGTGCGCTAGGGGCAGTCACGTGCCGCTGGCGCGCGCGGGCTGGTGACTGCGGGGGCAATGGACTGGAAGCGGAGGCTTCGGGGCCGCCTGGCTGCCCGCCGAGCCCGTGAGTGCCCCGGGGGCGGGCGGCGGCAGTCCTCGCCGCGGAGCACTGGGACCAGTCTGGGGGGAGAGGGGAAAGGAGGGGCGGGGCAGGTGTCCCGGTAAGTGAGCGCTATCGCCAGTGCCAGCAGGGACAAGAGGATGCGAAGCCAGGCTTGGTGGGGTGGTGAAGCGAGCGTCGGTGTGTCCCGTGTTGGTTTAGTTCCCCATGTGTAGGCTGCTGTGGGGACCAGACAGGTCTGGGACTTGTTCTGCGGAGAAACAAGCATCCTTATTTTAGGGCTCAGTGACAGCAGGGGCAGGGCGCAGCAGGGGCAGGGCGGAGGAGCCGTGTAGGCGCTGGTGCTGTGAAGGGTGGATTGTCTGTAGGAAATACCTGTGTGACAGCTTTGGCTGGAAACTCTTTGTTCCGAAGTGAGCCCACAGAGAGGCGCCTTGTGCAGGTGTATAATCACAGAGTCATAGAATGATTTGGGTTGGAAGGGACCTTAAAGGCCTCTCTGCCAAAGGCAGGGACACCTTCCACTAGGCTATGTTGCTCAAAGTCCCCTCCAACCTGGCCCTGAACACTACCAGTTGGTACCCTGCTACTTCCTCGGTATGCCTAATATTACAGAGTGAAAGGTAATTTTATGCTGCTGCTGCTTTCAGGAAGCACTCTTTTAAATGCTGTAAATAAAAGAATGCTCCTGCTTTGCCAGTCATGACCATGTGTCCATTAAAATCACATACCTTACAGAGGATCAGGTGCATGCCATAACTGAAAGAGGTGCTTTGTAGATACTCAAATGGAATACATAAGTGACATAGTTGATGTATCTGTTATATAATTTACATAATAGGCCTGTGCTCCATTTGTTTTCACCTAGTATTTGTGTTACTAAACAACATAGCTGTATAAACCTCATCGCTAACTTGTTTTTTCAATATATTTCTTACATTAAAACTCTGGAGTACAGCATGAAATTTCTTTTCTGTGTTAATCAGCCAAGAAGAGTGAACAGGAACTAAAAGATGAAGAAATGGAATTGTTCACAAAATATTATATGGAATGGAAAGGAGGAAGAAAAAGTGGCAATACATCGTATATGAACATACCACGATTTTACTACAGGGTAAGTGAGATAACCAGATAAACTTCCAACAAGAGGCTATTCTGTGTTATGAAGGTCTGCTTATTCAAAGGGACACTCCAGCTTCAGAAGCTTAAGTAGATTGAAATATGAATGATGTGTATTGCTAAGCATAATTTTTTGTTTTGTGTAACTGTATTTCAGCAGTTTCAAATAATTACTAAGCATCTCATCAAAGGCTATTAAATAGTTTGCTAATCAGGCAGTGGGGTTAGCTGTTTACTAAAGATAGGAAGTCCTCTTTCAGAAAAACTTCCTGGTTTAACTAAATTTTGTCATACCAGTGGTATAAATACATATACACAATAGGATGCTGCTACTTGAAAATGGTGGGTCATTGGTCTTACAGGCTAAAGATAGGTCTGTTGCTTCCATCATCTAGCAGAAATGCTTGGTCTGGCAACTTCTGTGAAATGAATCAGATTGGGATGGGGGAATGTGGGAGCACAAGTTTGACGTCTTGATATCCTTGGCACTTGTTAACTTAACCACTCAGCTGTTACCTAGCCTTGCATGGTCCCATATTCCTTAGATCATGAGTTTCTGCCAATTAATTCTCAAGTACCTGTATTTCGGTAGTAGTACAGTAGTGCTGTACAGTTGTGGTTGTAAACATTGGCAGAACTTTCATACTAAATATTCTTCCATCTGTTTTTTTGGCCAAAACAAGACATACTTTTAAGAGCAAGACCCACCACAAAATAGAAAGTGCTGCACTCTCCTGAGTGAAAGCACAGTAGTAAATGCCTTTTATGTGTGAGCCCTCCTGTCTTGCAACTGTGGAAAGGTGATAGGTTAGCAGGTACAATATAGGTCTCTGTTTCTCCTGTTAAAGATGACCTGCTTTAAATAAATATTTCAGTACTGAAATAGTTTGAGACAGTATGCAAGTGATATCCCTGTAGAAGAAGCAGACACTGTACAGCATTCTGGTAAATAGGTTATTTTCTCTCAAGTAAACAACTTCATCATAGTGTGTGAGTCAAGACTGCCTAAGAGTACTTGCTAGATGTGTAATTTTTGAATGGTACCACTGTACTAAAATTAAAATGCCACAACATTTCTAGCTGCCAGCTGAAGATGAAATCTTGCTTCAGAAATTAAGAGAAGAATCTAGAGCAGTCTTTCTGCAGAGAAAAAGTAGAGAGCTGTTGGATAATGAAGAGCTGCAGGTAAGAAAATATTTTCTGTATGCCTCGTAATGGCTTCTGACAAGACTTCCTCTTTCTGCAGAGAACTTTGTCCACTTCTGTCCATAGAACTTTGTCGTAAAGTGGTTGGTATTTGAGCATGTTGACTGGTTGTGAAGTACTACCTAAAGCTGAAGTACTACCTAAAGCTGAAGTTCTGCCTAGCCTTGAGATAGTAATGTTAGTATAAAGCTTCCTCATTCAGATGTATACAAGGGCTAAATCAATGGCTTCAGGTTTTCCAGCACATTCCAACAATTTCCCTAGTGGGCCCAGAAAGAAATAAGTTGTGTACGTATCACTTACTGCAGTGCAAAGACAAATGGGATGTGACCCTAGAAATCCTAGAGAGTGAGAGTGTGTGTGTGTGTTTAACACTAGTTTAGAGCAGTGGAAATATTGCTTGCTTGCTTTTCTGGCTGAACTGATGATGTGTACTGATCAACTGAGATAGCCTTGCAGGAGGACCCTATTTTGGCTGTGTTTCTTAGAAGCTCTGTCTTAAGCATGTTGATATTTCTAGAGAGCTATCTTCTAAACCAAATATAAATGCCTTTTAAGAATCTATGGTTCCTACTGGACAAACATCAGACATCGCCAATGATTGGGGAAGAAGCAATGATCAACTATGAGAACTTCTTGAAAGTTGGTGAAAAAGCTGGACCTAAATGCAAGTAAGGCTTTTTTCTCTTGAATATGCTTACTTTGGCTAAATCTAAGTGCTGCTCTAACTTTCAGTTGCTGAAATAGATGGAACAGTTTAATGGTGAGATAAAATCATGTCTGTGTGCTTATTGATAAGCAAGTTGCTTTACACCCTTGCAAAGGTGTATTGCCCTACATCTGAGGGAACTTTGATGGATATGTCTGCAAGAGGGGTACTACATCCTTTTGAAGAAGAAATCCTTATCAGCATGAGCATTTTTATGATGTAAGTGGCCAGTAAACAGACCATTTTGTATCCTAAGAATAAATCATGTCACCATTGATATTGCCCAACCCTCCCTAATGTCTTCTGATGGAAAATGTCCTACCAGATACTATGTGTACAGCATACAGTGAATATTTCTTCTTTATGCTCCTGTTGGAGATTATTGTGCACAGAATTTTCTGATTGAGGTTTGGACAGAAGCAGATTAGTTCTCAGTGTTCACAGTTCCTTTTATGCACATACTGTTTTGGAAGATTGGAAGCTACCAAATATATTGTACTAAAGAGAAATTACATTGAATAAAAGCTCTCAAAACTCCCACATCACTGAAGAGTCTCATGAGCGGCAAAGGCAGCTAAGTGCTTTTTATTGTTTACCACTATTACTTGGTAGGATTCCACTTGATGGGTGTAGTGTAGCAAATTAAGGTCTTTGAATATGCAGAATACATTCTCCATTGTTATAACTGTTTTAAAGGGTCTGTAAGTTTTGGATACTGTAACTGAATCTGTCAGTGCAGTGTAATCAGATGCATAGAAGTGTTTATGTTTTACAGGCAGTTCTTCACAGCTAAGATCTTTGCTAAATTACTCCATAATGATCCTTATGGGAGGATATCTATCATGCAGTTTTTCAATTATGTCATGCGAAAAGGTTAGTTGATGCTTCTTCTGTGTTAATGGTAAGTTGTTTTCTTTTCAAGGCTCTTTTAAGCTTTATTAGTTAATTACTGTTCTTGTCAACAGCAGTGGGATCTAGCTCTTGATTGCTAATGGTGTTTTCCTGGAGGCTTGGGATTTTTTTTTGTGGTTACTAGGAGATGGGAGTTCACCCTGTCTCTGAAATCCACCTCTCCTGTAAGTCACAGATACCCTTGACCTGTTTGTTACATGTATTGTCATCCTGATTTCCTTTATTCAGGTAGTACTGTGAAGAGCAAAACAGTAAAGTTATGTGGCAGGCACGATTCTAACTCTATTCCTGTTACTGTACTTTAACAGTGGCCTCATGCATGTTGTCCTATAGAGTGCCTGGTTAATGTGCCTTCTCACTGCAAAAATAGATGCTTGTGCTATCTTAATTTTCCTGTTGTAACTCAGAAGTGAGGTCAGGACCTTTGGCTGTTGCTGCATGTCTCATGCTGCACAAGGCACAGTAGCAGTCTGACAGGCAATCTGTGTGCCACACTGTACAGCTGTTTTCAATACAGTGAAAATGTGCTGCTACCTATATCTCTAGGTAAGCAAGAAAGAATTAATCCATATGATTCCATTTACCTTATAAAATGTGGTGTCTGCTCAGCCATTTCGTACATCTAGTTACAAGGCAGTCTTGGACACAGCATACCACATGTCGCCAGTGACTCTTCCCAGCTTAGCGACTGAGATGGTATTTCTAAGCTGGGCTGGTTCATATTGTGGCTTTGCTTTAATCTCAGAGAACCAGGAAATAGAAAGAGGCAATTAACATTCAACAGTGCCATGTGGCCTCAAAAACCCTTAGGTTTCTTGCATTGTTATTGTGGTTTCTGTTTTACAGTATGGCTTCATCAGACAAGAATAGGACTCAGTTTATATGATGTGGCAGGACAGGGCTACCTCAGAGAATCAGTAAGTAAATTCTTGATTAACCTTACGTCTGTCTGCTCAAACAACAAAGCATCAGAAAGGCTTCAGTTTTCTTCTAGTCCTATCTCATGAAAGCTTGTATCATAATCTAGATTTGGGGTGGGCGTATTTGTTTGGATAAATAGCAGTCTCCATATTCTAGAGACTTGGATGGTGAGAGTGTTGCTAGCCTTTTTATTATATGGGTAATTCTCTGAAAAATAGACATAGATGTCAAGGTTTCATGTCATCAGTGCTTTACTAAATTTAGTAGGATATAGCAGAAACCATAAAAAGGATGGCTAGAGTGGATCTCAGTTCTAAAAGGAGTTAATATTATAAAATAAATGAGGTTCTAGTTACTACTCTACTTTAAAAAGACCTATTCAGCAATAGAATAATCCAATTAGGAGTTGTGCACTGGTGTTTGAAAAAGATACAGTTGAAAGCCTTTATATTTACATGTAAATATATAATCTACATTGTTAACACTCTGCTTTATTTGTAGACTGTTTCAGTCATGGCATCATGTGTGCATGTATATGGCCTAGAATTTCTTGCACGGAGGCAGAAGCTTTTTTGCCTGCTTTCATGCTCTTTCCTGTGTTGTTGCAGGGTTGTATTTCAAACAAAATATGCCTTAAAGACAGGGTGGAATATAGCAAATATGCATTAATAGTAGTGTTTTAAGCTTGTTTTCTTTCTCAATTCTACAGGATTTAGAAAACTATATTTTGGAACTCATCCCTACTTTGCCACAACTGGATGGTCTAGAAAAATCTTTTTACTCCTTCTATGTCTGCACAGCAGTTAGAAAGTTCTTCTTCTTTCTGGATCCTCTTAGAACAGGTAGGTCCATGTTTTCAAAATTCTAAATATGTGGGAGTATTTTCACACTGAAGCCACTTGTGTTTTCAAAATAATATGTAGTTGTCTTTGTAGGCTTTTGTTCAGCAATCTTGTGTTTGAAGAGTAATCTCCACTGAAGACCATGAGTATTTATATGGGTCTAATAATCTGCTTGTGCAGCAAATGAATTTCTATGAGCTACGCATCAGTTGTGGTATTACAGAGGTATCTCATAGGAACTGACAGATAAGATATTATGTCATCATAATCCATCATTAGTTGTAGCTAATTTTATAAATGTTGAGGGTGAATAAACACCTAAAGACTAACAGCAGAACTGCTTGGCAGAACATCCACAGAGCCATGGAAATGCTCAAAATTGCTTATTGTGATGTGCTTCTGTGATTAAATTTGTGTGCACCATGTCAACTCACTAGAAAAGGTTTGCAGCTGTGGCTATAAATCCTTACTACGGATGTAGTTCCATCAGACAATGGATTGCTTTTTTGTATGCCCTTGATTTAAGTCAAAAACTGCAGGTGTTTTCCAAGATCTAGCTGTGCCACTCGAAGATGTCAGAGTTATGTGGGCAGTAGCCTCTGGCAGAGGTAAAAACAAACACATAGAGTGTGTGTGAAGTTACAATGCAATTGTTTTGCACAGCTGTTTGTGCAGTGTCTGTGCACCAGTAAAAGCTATGC
This sequence comes from Bucco capensis, assembly GCA_013396975.1. Lineage (NCBI taxonomy): Eukaryota > Metazoa > Chordata > Aves > Piciformes > Bucconidae > Bucco > Bucco capensis. The sequence continues at coordinate 301,749 of VWZO01003919.1, read as the reverse complement.
TAGCAGAAGTGAATTCTGCATTCTTAGCTTTGTGTCACATCTGTAGTTTCTGAATATATAAAAAGTACTATATCATTTAAGAGACTCTATTATTCCAACAATTTTTTAAGTATGCCCTTTGTATTTTTTATTTTACATTTTGAACACTTACATTTTAATGTAGATTTCTGCCTTTTAGGCCTACAAGATAACTCCTTTCCTACCAGTATCAGGCTAATTTTATTCAGTTGTTTTAAAAGCCATTTTTATCTCTTGAATTACAGCCTTATCTTTGATATTAGAAGTTGATTTTGTTTGGTGGTGTTTGGGGTTTTTTTTTAAAGTTGTTTTTTTTCCTACTCAGAATACATTTTTTAAGTAGAATCACCTAAATGAGAACAGTCAAATAGATCTGTTGACTGGGGTGATTGCTAAAATGTGTTTTCCTTTTCTTGCTGCAGGGAAGATAAAGATACAGGATATTTTAGCTTGCAGCTTCCTGGATGACTTGCTGGAGGTAAAGATCTCTTAGCATAGACTGTTGGATTTTAATTTACTCTTTCTGAATTCTAACTTTATGTTTCACTTAGTTAAGGGATGAAGAACTTTCTAAAGAAAGTCAGGAAACAAATTGGTTTTCTGCACCTTCTGCATTAAGAGTTTATGGTAGGTTCCTTTCTATGTGAATGCTCCCCCCCCTTTTTTTTGTCTTCTCTCTGCCTTGTATGATTTAGTCATAGTCTTAGTGTTATTTTTGCTCTGTTTTTGTCTCTTTAAATCCTCCTGATAACTTGTCTTTGCAGCTCCTGTAGTCATCCTTTCTGTATATCTTCCTGACTTTCTTTACAGTTTCAGTTCTCCACTGTTATTCTTTACCATAGTTTTATTCCCTGTCATTTTGTGCTTGTTGTACAAGATTTCTTTGTAACTTTCTTTTTTGACTGTTCTATTCATGCTTTTGCATCAACTTTAACTCTTTTTTTCATGTTTACGGTGGATCTGTTTAAAAGAATATGCTCTTATCCTTCTGCTCCTTTTTCTATATACACAGCCTTTACTTCTTTGAGATATTACCTTGGGCTAGAACTGTTAACACCTTGTTATGGGAATCCTGCTTTCCCTTCTCCCATGTTCTGTGCTCATTTGTGATGTTCAATGAGTATTACTGTGGATCTAGCATATTCCCACTTAACTGATGAAACAGTTCTTTGCTGATACAGGAATATTATGTTTTGCTCTCTGTATCTCTTCCCTAGGCCAGTACTTAAACCTTGATAAAGATCACAATGGCATGCTCAGCAAAGAAGAACTGTCCCGATATGGAACAGGGACTCTGACAAACATATTTTTGGATCGTGTCTTTCAGGAATGCTTAACTTACGATGGTGAAATGGTAAATATTTTCACTTTTTTCAGCATAGAAAAGCTTTGACTTACTGAGATGGGGAATGTCTCATAGTCACTATCTTTAAAATAAAGAGTAGCTTGAGGTAAAATAACTTTTTTTTATCACTGTGCACACTAATGTCCAAGCAGCAGATTAGAAAATTAATTTTCCTCACAGCAAAGATGACTGTGTGACCTAAAGCCAAATTGCTTGTTTTGAAAAGCAGAGGTGATAGAAAATCCAGACAGCCTAGGATAAAGTTTCTTGTAGATTCAGTAACGTGAAATGCATGTTGAAAAACTGCATAGATGTAGCAGTGGTTTTTAGTTACATCTATTTCTTTTAAAAGTACCAGAGAAAAGTGGCACACTTGAGATTAGTGCAAGTTATCTAACCTGTCCACTTCTTCATGAAGACCACACTAGGCTTTCCATAGTTGTCAAAAATGGGAAGTCCAACTGAATTAGAGTTAGAATAAAAACTTGTATCTATATTTATTTTGAAAGCTTAATGTATTTGTAATATACTTAATGTATTGCTACTCTTGTCTACATTTGGATGACTGAACTCTAAAAGTAATAAATTACAAACTAACTGTACGGTCCTTCTGCTCCCTTAGCAGCTTTTTGTAGAATCATAAAATCATTGAGGTCCTGAGGGTACCTCTTAGTTGCCCTTCGCTGGACTTGCTACAGTAGGTCCTTTTCTCTCATGTGAACAAGGGAGATGGTAACAAGACCCAGTCCTCAGATGTGTTGTAAGCAGTGCTGAGTAGAAGAGAAGGTAACCTGCCTTCACTTGCCAGCAAACCTCTGGCTTTTGTCAGCAGCCTTTGCTGCAAGGGCACATTGCTTCTGTGTTTTAGCTTTGTTGCCCATCAGGACTCCCAGGTCCATCTGTGCAAAGCTGCTTGCCCATGACTCGGCCCCCAGCATGTACCGGTGCCTGGCGTTATTCCTCCCCAGATGCAGAATTTTGCATTCCCTCTGAGCTTTCTGAAGCTCCTGAGAGCCCATTTTTCCAGGCTGTCAAGCTTCTTCTGAATGGCAGCACAACTCTCTGGTGTTTACAGTAGACAGGGTTGTTATATACATAGGACCAAAGGATTTTAGTCCCTACCACAACTATGTCTTGATCAGGAAACCAAGAGTCAGTACTAGCGGAAAAGAAATTAAATATACTTTAACTGGCAACATAGGTCATTGTTTTCTAACAGTAGACTTACTGCCACTGGATGTTTAATTCGTGGTAATGAAAGCTTTTTATATGGCTTTTTCCCACTAATTGGGTATGTTCAGTAGTCTAGAGATGTATTAAACATCTTTTTAAAGTATGTATAGCATGTTTAATTTGGATTTATGCTTGGAACCCTATTTTACCTCTAAAATACCAGGATTTCCTATCATTGTCAATCATTAAAAAACAACTTTTCTGTTCATGTTGGTGGTAGCAACCATTTTCTGTTTAATGTTGTCTTTGTCAGAAAATAGACTGATCCCCTACAATGAAATAGCTGCCAATTATAAAGTTCCTGCTTGGAAAATCAATTTAGAAAGAAGACTGTAATAAACATGATTGTATCTACTTTTAGGACTATAAAACCTACCTGGACTTTGTGCTTGCATTAGAAAACAGAAAGGAGCCTGCAGCTCTGCAATATATTTTCAAACTGCTTGATATAGAGAACAAAGGATACCTGAATGTCTTTTCCCTTAATTATTTCTTTAGGGTAAGTCTCTTTATACAGGTAGGTCATTTTCTGTGTTTATAGTGTTATAGCCTGTGTGCTTCTGCATGCAGATCTGCAGGGAATCACTTTAAATTACCAGTACCCACTGGGAAGCTAGTAACTACTTCTAAGAAGATTTAAAATATAAAAAAAAAAGTATTCCAAAACTTGGAAAGAATTCAAAAGGTATTTTCAACATTTTATCTGCAATCAAAATAAACTGTTTTGATTTTGTTTAGGAAAAATATTTTCTGTTGATTCTTTTTAAATTGAAATTGTCCTAAAATTGCCTAATGATTACCTGTTAAAATCTCTTATGATGGTCCTAATTGGTTACTGCCCATGGTTTTAATTTCCACTATAATCCTAAAATTCAATAGAAGAAATGAAAATAATGGAGTGATGATCCTGTACGTCTGTGGGATTTTTAATTCAGTGTATTGATTGCAAAAAGCTGCTCGCATTTTTTGTATTCCGTATTTTTATCTGTTGCTTCTAGAATAGATTTAAAATAAATTTGATTTTTTTAGTTGCTATTAAAATTAACTTAAGGCTTTAAGGCTTGTAAAGTCTTCCTCCAAACTATGATTTGTGTTGTGTTTTTTGTTTTCCTTCTGGCTTGTGGTGGTTTTGGTTTGATTTAGGGGGTGTGGATGTCTTGGTTTTTTAATAGATACCTGAAGTATCTTTAGAAGGAGAATGTCATGCAGTAAAATATTTTTTGCTGTGGATGGTTTAGGATGAGTTATGAGTTATGCCTTTTTCATGTACAAGATCCCTTCAGTGATACCTGTTCAGACAGGGACAAGCATTTAAATTTTCTTTATGTGGATCTTTGTATTATAACTGTAAAAATAAACAATGGCACTGTACTTAGCAGTATGCTTAGAGTATGATGAACAAGATACATACTTCATTCAGCTTATTAAGTAAAGCATTCAGGCCTGCTCAAGGCATAATGTTACCTCCATATTATTTTTATATTGTAATAAGTCTCCAGATGAATCTAAGCTTTGGTAGTGACTAAAACCATAGTTGTAAAAATATTTTTGTAAAAATATGCCTTCTTACCTGGAAGACCTTTTCTGAAAAGGAAAGGCTTTCTTTTAAAAATCAAACCTTAAAAAAAACCACCCCAAACAATTTCTTTTTATTTTAGTGCCTTGGAACCATCAAATAATTTAGGGTGGAATGGACCTTTGGAGGTCACCTGCTCCCACCATCTCCTCAGAGCAGGGCCAGCTTCATGGTTAGGTTGAGTTGCTTAGGGTCTTGTCCATGAGAATTTTGGGTATCTCCAGGAAGGAAGACTCTATGGTCTTTTTGGGCAACATGTTCTTGTGTCTTACTACTATGGCTGAGAAGACTTCTTCCCTCACCTTTTCCCCCATCATTTTCTAACTGGAGTGCTTCTTGCTGCAGTCAGTGTCCACTACCCCCTACCCTTTCACTGTGTGTCTCTAAGCTTGCTGTGTTGTCTCTAACCACCCATTAGGTAGCTGAAGACAGTAAATAGATTTCCCTCACCACCCTAGCCTTCTGTTCTCCAGGTGAATTAATCCCCATCTCAAGCCTCTCCTCTCGGCTGTGCTGTGCTTTAGCCTCCCTAGCATCCTGATAGCCCTTTAGTGGATTCCCATTGGTCTGAAAGGGGACTCCAAAGCTGTGAGGCTGCTCCTTGAGTCTGCATCCAAATGTTGAATCAAGAGGAATAAATTGCCTTCCTGAACATGCTAGCTGTCCTTGTACTAATGCAGCCCAGTATTAACTGCCTTTGTCACTACAAGGGCACCCTACAGATTCTGGTTCAACTTGTGATGCACCAAGACCTCCAGCACCTTTCCTATCAGGCTGCTTCTAGCCAACTGGACCCTAGGGTGTACTCCTACATGGGGTATTCTCCTGCAGGTGCAGGCAGGACTTTTGTATGTGCCTTTTGAACTTTATCATGAACTTTGTTTAGTATGTACTTGATGGGCAGCTGTCAGGCTAGGACTTGGCAATACTAAGGATCCTTTGAGAAACTAAGTAATGACTCATCTCTCCCTGCTTTTACAGCTCACCGTTCCCACCACTTTCTCCATTTCTGTTCCCATGGCAGTAGGATTCAGGGAGGCTGGGGTCATAGCAGCTATCTCTGACTGAGATTTTAATGAAGGGTATTAATTTACCGTTTTACAAAAACATGAATTTTAGTGCTGTCATAGTTCATAAATGATTCTAATATGAAAGTAGTTTAACAAGGTAAATTGCCCACTGCAGCATAGCTCTTTTCATACATGCCTCCAGTTGCATACATACTGTGTGGCTTAGTTATTAAAACAGGCACAGTCTGAAAATCACTTGGGGTCTTCTGTGGCCCCTGGTGCGATAACTGTGTCGACAGCAGAGGGAGCATTAAACTCATTGCCCACGGGAAAGTGTGGGGAGTGATACCCGTGTTCCTATAATCCTTGTATGGGTAGGATGAGCTCATTAGCCTTCTGGCAGTCATCCTAGGAGAAGGACAACTCTGATTGCAAACCCAGGCAGATGGAGCTCGTTTAGCCCTGTAAGGCCTTCCATCTAAGAGAAGGACACTCTAATAAAACCTCTGTCCTAAGGACTTCGCTGCCAGCGTCCAAGCTTGCTAGGCCCTGGCAGATGAACCTTAGGACCAAAGGGTGGGTCCAGCTCTGCGCATGCTGTGTCTCACCTAAAAAAAATCCATTGCTCAGGCTTGAGGGTGCTATCCGCTATCCTCTTTTTATCACCGCGCTTGTAAAAGGCGCTGATGAGGAGCATGGATGGAGCCCTCCCTGGATCTTCATTCGCGAAGCCTAACCATACAATACAAGTTATTAAAAAGATTCCTTGAGTACAGATCAATGTAGATGCTTGATGGCCCTCCTTTAATCTTTGTGAAATAATGTNAAGAAAAGATTGGATGTGGCACTGAGTGGCATGGTTTAGATGTTGTGGTGTATTGGGTCATAGGCTGGACTTGATGATCCTGGGGGTCTTTTCCAGTCTTGGTGATTCTGTGTGATTCTGTATGTGAAGTTTTCCTTAAAATCAGAACAGTTCCTTTTGGCTATGTGAATAATTGTTTTTCTGCTAGTGTAAGTGTGGGTAGGGCTGCACCTATAGAGGATGTGCTGAAACAGCTGTGCTGACAAGTCTGTGCAGCTTGTGCTAGTGAACCAGTTTTGTTCACAGTTATTTGCAGGCAGAGATTTGGTGATGCAGCTGTTAAATAGTACCACATTAAAAGAACTAACAGTAGGGAATACCATTTTGATCAAAACAAGAAATGTCCACTTACAGCATAAACTGGGAGAACCTTTCTATACATGAATGGATGCTCAAATAGACCAATGCATCATTTTACTCACATTATTATCTGATCAATCAGAATATGGGTTCCATTTTCAAAGTAATTGAAAATGTGAGTTGCCACACTACTTTGTCTGATGGTTGTCTTTTCTCTCTTTTCTTTGTCTGTATTTCACATGTGGTCAGAAATCTGAACCTTCTTGTTTGAATGTACTACTGTCTTAAGCTTTGAGCATTGAGTGATAATAATCAAGTGTCTGCATGTCCCATTTGCAGAGTGCTCAAACACTGCTCATAAGGAAAGCTGGATTCTTATATTAACTAGGAACTGTGAACCCAGAGGTAAATTCTGTTGATTATGCCCTAACTCATCTGTGCATCCCTTGTGGAAGATAATTGATTGCAAGCTGTACTGTGAATGTTTTGTTACAGGGCAACACAGCTTAAGATGCAGAACCATTTAAAAAGTTTTATACAGTGTCAGTATAATACTGCATTACCTTTTCCTAACTTTTTCTAGGCTATTCAGGAACAAATGAAAATCCATGGACAAGAACCAGTTTCTTTTCAGGATGTCAAGGTTAGTTTTATTGAATAGAGTACTATGTGAAATAAGTATTTCTTAATTTACTTACAGTTTCTCAGCTGTTGTATATTTACTTGCAGAGTAGTAGAGATGATCTGACCTTTCCTATTCATAGGTTTGAAAATGTCTGTTCAACAATTGCTGTGTAAGAAATCTGGTATGCAATTGTTCTAGTAGTTTTCTTACTAACAAAGTACCTGTTGTTGCTGTGTCCTATATACTTAAAAGTTGGTTATGTGTATTTTATGGTTCAGGATCATGCCTCAGAGGTGAGGGCAGACTGGTGACCAGAAAAAAACCCTAACTATAAAACTCACTTTATTCCTGCCTACTTTACATTTAGCAGTTTTTCTACTTAAAGCACAAGAGCTCCTATAAAACTTAGCTCTTGCAAGCTATCCAAGTTTCATGTTGCCACTTGGAGACCACAGCCTCCCCAGAAAAGCAAATCCTTATTTGAGATGTGGGAGCTAAGCACACTGCTCCTATCAGTAGCCAGTTACTGTGCTTTGTATCTTAAATGGTTTGGAACTTAATAGCTTTTTTTGTTTTTGTAAATCAGTGTGGGTGGCACTAGTTACCGAAAGATAGTTCTGCATAGAGTATAAAGTAGCCATTATTCTGTGCATTAATGGAGGGGAGGGGGTTCCCTAATTTTGACTCTTCTTTCATAGGATGAAATCTTTGATATGGTGAAGCCTAAGGATCCTTACAAAATCTCCCTTCAAGACTTAATCAATAGCAGTCAAGGAGACACTGTTACCAGCATTCTAATTGATCTGAATGGGTTCTGGACATATGAGAACAGAGAAGTCCTTGTGGCAAGCGATAATGACAACACTGCTGATGTTGATGATATGTGACTTTGAACAGGAGCAGACTGTATCCATAGAGATCTGATGCACCAGCTGTTGGAAGCTGGAAACATTATCTTAATCAATGTCTCTTCCTTTTTACTTCCCTTCCCCCTTTGCCCCTCCCTTAGAATATAAAATGTGGTACCTACAGGAACTCCAGAATTTCTGAAACCAAAAAGCAAGCATTGTTTAAGAGTTAAAATTATCTTTTTTTAATAAATATTTTTAGACACTTTCCCTGTGTACCAGGTCCTGTTCTTATTTGAATACTCTCTTCTAGAATGTGAATTTACCCTGAAAGTAAGGATATGATTCTTGGTACCTTCAGCACTAGCCTGCATCCCACTCAGCTATCCCAAGCCTCCCACTGCATTCTATATGGTTTCCTCTATTGATAATACTGTTGAGCTTTCTGCTGTAAACACAAGTCTTTGGTGTAAGAGGAGGAGTTTAAGCCTTTATCTTCTCTAAGTATTGAGCTGTAAGTGTCTAACAGAAAGAAGTAGTAAATAACTATTGAACTGACTGAATACTTAGCTAATTTATTACCAGAAATAAAACTGCACTAATTTTGTCTAGTTAAAACAAATCCAAACTCCTGTATAAAGGTTTCCACCAATTTAACCCACTATGCAAGTACTTTAAATTTAACGTAGTTGTACAGCTGAGCTACAGAAGTAAATCAGTGAAACTCTCTTCCTCTTTAACAAAGCGGTGGAAGTATTTCAACTTTCAGATACAATTACTGTATCTCCAGGCCAGAGGTGGCTGCAGTCCTTGCATTACTTATTACTTTGAGCTAGTGCTGAATACACTGAGTATATTAACAAGGGCTAAGTGAGAGTGTAAGGAAAGGGTGGGGGAAGTATGCTATCTTGAATTCCAGTGCTTGAATATTGTGCTGTGACTCAATAGCAAGCAGTGAATGGCCACTGGCTCCTGTGTGCTTGGTTTGAAAGACCACACCCTTTTAAAGGAAAAGCCATGTCCAACTTCCAGTTCAAAAATTATATTAAATATAAAATAAGCGATTAATGCATTTACAGAAAAATTAAACCATTATGAAAGCAATCACTTTCATACAGTTTGTAAAAAAACTGAGGGAAGGATTAAGGCACAGTGAGTAATACAGTATTTTATACAAAGAAGTTTAAACCCAAGGCAGTAAGAGCATTTCTGACGCATCAGATAATGGGGGCAGGGGTAACAACACAACTGACATTTATTTCTTGGCAGAAAAGCAAAGCTTCATTCAGCTGTAAAGGTTTAGAATGATGTGAGGCTTTCTGTCTTTGACAGTATAAAGACTCCCAACAAGCTGTTTTTCTGTGTATCCCCCAGGTGTTGAACCACAGTCTCCCTTGCAGATGTTCAAGGCTAAGGAATGGTATTACACAGCTGTCAGCACCCTCTGTCTTACAATTCAAAAAGAGGCAAAGAACAGAGCACCAAAACAGATGGAATAGAACTGATGATAGAATCCTCCTCAAATTTTCTGTAGTGCAAGAATGCTAAGGGCAGATCAGAGGAGAAGGAATTTGTGCTCTACAGGACATTAGTTCAGGCAGATTTTTGTCTGAAATATGTAACTGAACTTTGGAAACTAATGCCCATATTACCTGGCCTCTGATGGCACATGGGGCTCCTTAGTTAGTTGGTAGTGGGACTAAGGCCAGGGACATATGATGATACCCAACAAAAATGTCACTGAAGACTATTTTTAAAACTTTTTTTAGAAATCTCAAGGATAGAAGTAATGCTTTACATGGTAAGTAGTGCAGGTTTTCTGCTTCTTTATCTACAATGATTCTCTAGAGGAAGTGACTGGGGCACTGACAGCTGATTGCCACCTTTTACAAGCTAGAAGTAGAATGACAGTTGTTGCAGTATAATAGCCTTAACTGGTATTTGGGACTACTTAAAAGCTCTAGAGCTACCTGCATTTTATCTAGACAAATAAAAATGACTGCTATTGCAACAAAGTGTTTTGTTTATTTAAGGAAAAGGAAGAATCAGAAGCTGGGTTTTGGGATTTCTTATTTTTTATGTATTCTAGGCTAGAGGGGGAAAAAGACCTGCAATGGCCACATCCCTTACTGGTAATTTAACATTAAATAATCTGTTTAGGTTAATCAAGTACACTGACGCAGGTAGTCTGTGTCCAAAAATGTTTTTACAGTTGTAGATTGGTACCATAGACAGTGTTCAGTGCAATTTCCCAGGACTATTCAGACCATGTAAGATATTCAATCAGGTGTGTCTCAATTCTTGTAGCTGGAGTGAGAACATCTTACACTGATGCTAGTTCTGTACTTTGCTACAGCAGTCAGTGGAGCAGCTGAGCACTATCAGTCTCCAAGAGTACCAATACTTGTAAGTTCTTAAGAGTGTTTACAGCCTCTTTTTTTTAATTAAAAAAAATAAAGTCAGTGGACCCTTAAATCTAATTAACATTAAATCTAACATTCTCTCTTATGTTAAGCAACAACAGGAGAAAAAAAACATGCATACAATAGTGAAAATAAATAGGGGAAATCAGATGCTATTATAATGACTTCTGAGTTACAGGATGTTGATTCCTATTAATCTATTCATAGAGAGCTGAGTTGCAAACAATGTGCAACTCAGAAATCGGTGTTTAGAAGTAGGAAGCAGCACTGCACTTGTAATCCACAGGTGTTAATTCAAAGAAAAGACATTTTTACTTGCTTTACAACAGAAATCAGCTCACACATTCAATTTCAGACCACGTGTTTGTAGTGCAATTTTCATTTTAGCTGAAGTGCCAATTTGGCAGAATGCCTCCCTAATAAAGGCTGAGGCAACTGAACAGACATCACCGAGCTCTCTCCTGATCAATAAGAATGCTAGATACCCTATTTCACTGAACAAGTAGAATCCTATTTTTCCTGCTCCTTATAGCCAGGTTGTGACACTTGACACTTCCTATTTTCTACACAATACAGAGCTTTACACTTAAGGAGGGACAGGAACTACATCTTGTTTCTTTTCCCCAACAGACTGGCTATCTCCCTCATTTTCAAAGTTTACATTCACAAATGAAGTACACGCTGTTGCTTCAGGCTGGTCTGTCTGGACAGGAGTTTCAGCTTGTGCCTTTTTTTGCCGTTCCTGATGTTGTCTTTCTGCTGCTTCTGACATCTTGTTTTCCTGTTCCTCCTCTTCCTCCTAAAAATAGATAACCAGATTCATAAACTACTATTTACCACTTACATACTAAGTCTTTTGATAAGAGCACAGCAGTTCCTTTTACAACACAAGGACATTTGTTCCACTAGAAAATGGTCACTAGATGATTGTAGGATGAGGTATATTCCTGAACTCCCATTACGGAAAAAAATTACCAAATGAGGGATTAAACTGTGTTAAACACAGAAAAAATGGCATGTCTAGCTAAGCAGTTTTTAGTCAATACCAATAGTGATACATCTACCTTCTCTAGAGCTTTTTCAGTTCTTAATAAAGACTATAAAAAAAAAAGTAGTGAAGCTTTAAGTATGTTTCCCATCTGTTTCAAATTAAGTTTAGGGTTTGGGGTTTTTTTGCATAAAGCACTGGCTACCTATTAGTCATTTCCGGTTATGGTTTAGAACAAATGGTAAGTAACATCATGTTCAATTTACCCTTTACACTTTGCTGAAAAAGTTTTGGAGTTGGAAAGTATATTCCTAGCAGCCACCTCTTCATAGCACCCAGTAACTGCTCCATCCAACTTTCTCACACTGTGGACTTGAAAAGGCATTGTACAAGAGAAACAAACACAGCAGTGGTCAGGACCCAGCCAGTTCCAAGACTAATAAGATGGTGAGAAAAGGCTGATGGATAAGCAAGCATCAATCATGTCAGATGAAAACTGAAGGCAAGCTGAAACAGGTTCTCAAACTTCGTTTTAATGCTAGAATTCAAATGTTGTTTTTTAAAATACCAGAGAAGGCAAGCTGGGAGAAAAGGGGTGCAAGAACCTTATCTCACAGACATACCTCTCTCTTCATTCTGTAATACTCATCAATGGCATATTGGTATTTTGGTGTGCTTATCCCCAGAACAGATGCAATCTTTTCCCCAAGGAAATCGCACACTGAAAAATAGAGGTTTACATACAATTAGTATCTAGAAGAAAATTCTTAAGCACAGTTTTATTTTAAAAGATACTGTCTTTCCTGAGTAGTTTTCCATACTTCTACTTCACTCAAAAGACAAAACCAAAATCTGCTGGGCTAATCTACTTAGATGAAATTATTAGCTCAATATCCTAGTAATTGTTTTTCAGGATAAAGAATGAACAAAAGAAGAACATGGAAATCAGTGAAAATCTAGATGGTGGTAGTGTTTGAATTCTGCTAGTTTCAGCTTTGGAACTAGGTTTGCATCACTAAGGGATAAGTTCAAGAATAAGCCTTTAACTAGACTTCTAACTGAAAATAAAGGTTAGACAAAAATACAGGGCTACCAACTGTATTAACACTTCAGTTTAATGGTACAAACAAATGAGTTATTTATTGATATGTGCATACTTCAAGGCAGTGGCAGTTTTAATAATGTTCTGTGTTACATGCTAGTGGATTAATAAAATACTTAGGTGTCCTAGTTTGGGTTAGAACAGAACTAATTCTGTTCAGTTATTTTACTTTTTAGAGAAGTCTCTTCTAGAGTAACTGCATTTTCTGAAACTAGCAGCATGTTTTCACAGACAGTGTCTGCTTGCAGTAGTAGTAACACTCGATGTTGATTGTTACTACCAAGGACTGGTGTGCAGACTAAAGGTCACTGCTAAATCTTGTGTGCCGTGTTCAGGGGGGATGCAGATTAAAGGCTGCACCTGCTGGGGGAATGGATAGGACAGATGACCCGAAACTAACCAACTAGTTATTCCATTCCATATATGTCATATTTGCTATAAAGCTGAGAGATCATGAGTCAAGCCTCTTCTTTAATGGTGTCTAAGGAGGACTCTATCTGTTCTGCCTTCAAATACATAAGTTCCTTAATCCAGTTCCTATCTGCCACTAAATTCAGTCTGGGACTTCTCCAGTGCCTGCCACAGTGTCAAGTGGTGACAGTGATGTAATTGCCATCAGGGAGGTTGGGCTCAATATTAGTTTTGTATATATTTGTATGTATTTCATTTTATTTTTAGTACTTTCATTAAAGCAGTTTTAGTTTTCTTTTCCAATCCATAAGTCTCTTTTCCCTTATTCCCTTCCTCTTCCCTTTGAGAAAGGAGAGGGGTTATTTGAGAGCATCTGTCATTTGCCTAGTGGCCAGCCCAGCCCTAACCCTTGACCTTAGCTTTTAGCTGTCTCAGTTTTCAAGCTGGCAGCTACATGCAGCACTACTTTGCTACAAGAGGTACTGCACAGTCAGAAGTACTGAACAAGGGGGCTTGGGTCTGTCTTTCTTTACTAGGATGGTAGCTACAGCACTGGTTCTGAAGCAAGGGCAAGCAAGAAGTCAAATACATTACACTTCAAATTGCAGATCTGCCCCAAAGACACAAATGAGTTAGTCATCTTGAGGGAAAACAAGTTAGAAGTTAGGAACTAACCGCTTCAATGAATATTCACAATAACTAATTTTAATTTCCTTTTAAATTTATAGCTATACTAGCATCTAGAGCTCTGTGCAAAAGATCACTTCAAATTGCAAACATAGAAGTCAAAAGTCAAGTGAGAAAACCGAAGTACTATCTTCAAATTTATAAAAGACTCCTGAAAAAATGAAAGCAGTCTATGAAGAACGGAGATGACAAGGATTAAAATTACACTAGAGAAATAACAGAATTACATTAGAGAAAAAGAACTAACAGACTGCCAATAGTTTTTAAAAATACTGAAAATTAGGTGTACAATGACAGAAACTCCACAGTATTTGTAGAAAAACCCAGTAAAGATACTTTATACCTTCAGAAGAACATAGACTAGGACAAGCATTTTTAAAATGTCACAAAATTTTACTAAGTCCACAGGTCAAAAACTATGCAGTGGATTTAAGACTCTAGACAATAGTCTTACTATTGTTTACTTTGTAACCTCAGAAGTCTGCTGTAAAGCACAAGAGTGGATGTGTTCTTGGGATAATTTCTAGTTGTCTTCTTCATAAAAACTGTCAGTTTAATTACTCCACACAGCACTCTTTTCAGAAAACATCACACAAAACAGTTCCATACAAAACTTAATAGAAAGCTGACTCTCTTGCCAACATCACCCTATCTCCATATGAAGAAAAAAAAAGGGAAAAAAAGCATTCAGCAAGAGGGTATTTTCTGTTGGTTCTTCTGTTCAAGACTGACTGAAAGAAAAGAAAAAAGTACCTAACACAAGAGAGTACATCACCACAGATTAAAATCCACATTCATTCACACTTTCGAAAAAATGGCCAGTAGCTGAGGAAGGTAATTTACAGCCTATCAAAGTGACTTTCAACAATCTATTACTGGTTTACCCAAGAATTAAATAAAGCAATACCTGATAAGGTCGATGTGGCAACTCGCAGCATGTGAAACCACAAGTAGGGTCCCCATGTGAGTGTTGTCTGTAAGAACAAGAGTAGTATGAATAAGCTGTATGTTCAGGGTATTAGCCCAAGATGTAAGTTTCTATTCAGGGTATCACTGTAAAACATAACCATGGTTTACCTCTGGGAAAATTTGTTTCACAGTTTTTATTTTCCCACTCCCAGACTTGGGAAATGACAAGCACCCAATCTCAAGCTAAGTCCTATAACTAGAAAGAATTTTCCATAAGATTCTGAATTCCATGAGGTCAAAAAAAGAAGCAGGTTAACCAAATAGTCCCTCATTACAATAATGACAGAACTGCAAGAGACTGTTTAAGTCAAACGTTCAAAGTGATCCTTGAGCAAGAGGCTGCTTCCAAGTATTTACAATCAGATACAAACTATCATTTGGAATTGCACTTGAACAAAACCAGGAACCACAAGGGAGGGCGAGAATCACTGCAGGCTTATATGTAAAGAGCCTGGGGTGATGTGAACAAGGAACAGAAACTGAAGAGAGCAGGGCTCAGGTGGGGTCACCTCAAGCATTTGCATGTAAGTGAGAAAGTGCCTCCAAATTGCTTGCACACTAAGGCACTGAGCATGGGGCATAAACACAAGGACTTAGAGAACTGTGTGTAACTGCAGGAGTAGGATCTTGCTGGGATCCCAGAGATGCAGCGGACAGCTTGCGTGACTGGAGTGCTGCAGTGGAGGAATACAGACTCTTTAGGAAGGACAGGCCAGAAAAAGAAGGGGGAGTTGCCCTCTGCACGACTATGGTGTATTCACTGCCACAGAGGAAGTACTGCAACCACCAGACAAACTGAGATACTTAGACACAGGAACTTAAAGAAAATTTTGAAATTAATGGGCATAGATAGGCTATCATCTTCACTACGGAAAGAGGCTGTATCTCTTTAAAAACAAATTACAAGCCATGTACTAAAAAGGAGACTGGGAAAACCAGATTCCAGTCTAACGGAAAAAGCTGTAGGCTTTCATTTTCTATGAAAAGGCAAACTCGAATTTCATAGTGAACTAGAATAGGTTTATAGTTAACAGTGTTGTATTCAGGAGAGCTCTTTGTTTTGTATTTCCCCCAGTAAAGATCTCTGTAGAGGTACTTTCTTTGTGGAAAGCAGCAATTGGAAGTGTCAGCATTTACGAAATGAAATCCATTAGCTCCACTCAGTTACATACGTATTTATAACTTATTGCTAAAACCTCTTTGATAATAACTATTTTCTGTGATCTTATTTAATAGATCTCTACAAGTCAACCAATATTACTCTAAATAATACAGCTACAGAGACTAGTTGGTATAGCCACAGTATGCCTATAAAGAAGCTACCAGACTTCAGTGCATAGCCTCTACAAATCAGTGCAGCAAGAAACCATCTGTCAAGCAAGAAACTCAAGTTGGGTAGGCTGAAAGAAGCCTAACGCTATATATTTTTGGCAGTGGGTATGGAAAATGTCCTGCCAAGGTAAAAGTGTACGCAAAACCAGCTGCTGTCCTGCTTGCACAAAAGCACCTCCAGCTTGTTAATTATGTGCTCAGTTGGCAGACAGGCTAACGACAATCATTTTGCTGTTTGTTCAGTTGAAGAAGTCAAGAAAAGTGCTGGAAAAGCTTGTTGCCACAGGTGCAAATAATGGCACTGACAAGGCTCTGCACAATCCTTCATAAAAAGGTGGCAAAGTTAAAAGCATTCACACAGTGCACAGGACAAACAAAGGCCTGCTGTGAGGCTGTAAGCAAGAAGCCACAAGAACTCCCTTAACGCTTCCGAGCGAAAAGACAAGCTGAACTTCCACATGACAGAAGTAACTCAGACACAGCATATTCTATCATGTTTGTGGTAACACAAATGCAGGGAACATCTGAGGCTCAGCACACAGTTTCTGTCTATTTCTACTGTTCCTCTGCCACAACAAACACACATTTTGGTATGTTAGGAGCACTTCTTCAGCTTCATGGAAACCTCTGCCTTCTGACAAAGCCCAACCAGATAGCAGTTCACCTCTGGCAAGCAAGCCTCTCCCAGCCCCCCAGTTGAAAAAACGAGCATTCTTCCAAGTGTCTCAAAAAGCAACATGAAACCATGGGAGAACCTACTTCAAACAAATTCAACAGGAGAAAGGAGATAGCTTGGAAAGCAAAGCACCAAGAACAACCATGAACAAGAGAACAGTCAAGGAAAAAATCGTCCTTTCCCTCCCTCCCCCCACTTCTTCAGGTTAGGTTTGGGTAGTTTCTTAGAGCACCCTGGAGATTGAAGCAGGAATGGCAAACGTGAGGTGAGAAAAGATAATGGAGAAAAACAGAACCATTCAGGGGATAGGAATAGGGCTGTTAGGCAACTGCTCAATACAAGCTAATAATCCTACTCTATGAAGTAGCTTTAATGCATTGAGCAATACTGGAAAACAGTACTCAAGTCAGGTTCCACCAACCTTCAGTAAGGACCACATACCCAGATACACTATGTCAACCTTCCCTGGCCAAAGAAATCTTAATGTTCAGGCTTTAATCAATAAAGGCACAGTAATATTGTATTTCTTGACTGAAAACAAGTGGCAGCAGTATGAAGCACAGGACACTAGTTTATGATAAGGGGACAGTATTTCTTCTGCCATCAGTCTCTTTAGTACATGCTTCTACAATGTTGAATTTTACTATTCAGCTATCCTGACTTTATTTAAAATGGAAAACAATTGTTATAACAACAATTTTAATCCAAGTGTTGCATTTTAAATAGGAATGAACATAATGGATTCAACCATTGATAAAACCAAGAGGGTTCTGTTTCAACAACAGAACATGATTTTGTTTCCTAGTATGGGGCTGCTGAAGGGAACACACGTGCTTCCTTGAACTTCTGAGTGCATTATGTTCCTAAACAATCCATGTATATATTTATTTTTGCCTGATTTCAGTCCTGAATAACACTTACGCTTTCCAAAGAACGTAATGTAGAGTCTCTTTTTGCCAGAGAAAATGGCAAAATAATGAAAAGAACAACATCCTGATTTAAGAAAAATCAAATCCTGTATTTAAGAGTTAATATACACTACCAAATGGATATTTTTCCATTGTTTACTGTGCTAAGATGCATCTAATCGTTAATCAACTATTGACTGGTCATTGCTATAATATGTCCTTCACTGTATGCACCACATAGAAGTGTGGCATCCAAGACAACCAGTAAAAACAAGATCAGAAACACACACTCCATCCTCCATCAAAAAGTTTCTACCATATTACAAGTAGTTATTACCTTGGTCTGTGACTATTTTTTTCCCTCATGGCCAAATTCTTAAAAGAAAATCAGAGTTCAACAGTCCTCAGGAGAGTACATTTTCCTGTTTGAAGTTAAGCTCTTTCTAACTACAGGATATCAGGACAATCTTCATGCAATAATGTTTTTCATTCTTTCTGAGCACTACCAGTTAATGAAATTAAATCTCTTCTGGAGCTTTGTCACAGAGATGTTCTCAGGATGAATTCTAAGGTTGTCACCAACAGCTATATTGCTTACAGTTGCTCTGCAAAGACTTACACTCCCACCTTCTGCCTACTCTAACAGGTGAATGAAACAGACTTTATAGCAAGTGGACCTTCCATGTTAAACAGAAATATTATCTTCTAGAACAGGTTACATAAATTTAATTATTACAAAATAAAGTTTTGGTGGGCAGAAGCAAAAGAAAATTTACATATGAAATGTAAGCAATTTTAGGATAGAAGACTTAAAATTAAAGCATTTTTGTTACTAGAGCATTTTAATTTGAGAACACTTGGATAATATTGAATGCTATTATCTAAAAAAATCCAGTGAAACATTCATTAAGCATACTCTGTGTTCTGGGTTCAAATCATCCTTAAAAACCAACCAACCAACACAAACAAAAAATCCCACTCAACCCACAGAACCGACACTGCAGTCCAAGAAATGTTAATGAACTGAGTGCTGACCTACAGAAGTATTGGAATTGCTGTTTCAAAGCAAAATTTAAGACCCCGTTCTTTTTGAGAATTTGAGTGACAGCAGTCATCACAATGAGTGCTTTGGTTATCATACTATCTGGATATATATATTACTTTCCTTAGTAAGAAAGCTATTGTCATTGTCTGCTTAGCTCTAAACTACAAACAAACCAAGGTACTTACTGAAGATGTTTCTTTACAACATGGCAAAATATTTGTTTCCCTTAAATTCAGTCAGAAGCTGCCAGGATGCCAATACCAGCTGAGCTTTGAAATTTCATGATGCAAAGTTTCTATTCAAATACCAAATGTGCTTTTTCTAAAAATAAATTGGGCCAGAAAGAGCTATTACTTGCAACAGACTTTTTTGTATCCCAACTGAGATAAGTTTTAGACATGCTGGTCTCAGCAAACCGACTATTAATTGCTTTTATAGAAATCCTACAATAAAAACATTTTTAAGGCAGCTGTTGGCTAAAACATCAAAGCTCAGCTTGGACTAACATTTCTTCAATTGACTGGCTCAGCTGGGATACAAGAATCATGCAGCAGGTAAGGTAAACTTCACTTAATGGCAGCCCTTGGTCTAATCAAGTTTATTCTGTCAATGTAAAAAGCAATACATAAGGCAGCATACTGTGCTCCACCATAAACTATTTAATAAAAGGACCCCCCAAACCAGAATAGTGCAATAAAAATTTAGGATTTCATAAACTATAAAAGGAGAATAAAGCAATCTTAACTGTGCCATACAACATACCTTTTGGTATTCAGGAAAAAAAAAATCTCTATTAGGAAAGCAGAACAATCACATAGCATTCCTGACTGTTGTGCACATTTCAGGACTCTGTAGTTAAGTGTCCTTTTGTACAGCAGCATGCACATGTCTGGCCTCACAATATGCCCATGAAGGCTTGTGTGCCTTCCACTGCTGCACCACAGTGGAACTCTTCTACTGTGAGAAAAACATCTTGTCCTCTGCTATTTATACTTGGGAAAAAACCCTCTTATACATCCACAGATATCTGACATGACCTGCATAGTAGGGAACAAATTCTGAAGATACCTGAATATTACCATAATATTCAGTAAGTTTCACAGTTCTTGCATCTCTTTGAGTAGCTCCATAGGGAGAAAAAAAACCCCAAACACAAAACCAACAAACCACAACACCTAGCAAGGCACCCTAACATCTA
Source organism: Bucco capensis (assembly GCA_013396975.1). NCBI lineage: Eukaryota > Metazoa > Chordata > Aves > Piciformes > Bucconidae > Bucco > Bucco capensis. Next base: position 282,190 of record VWZO01003919.1, on the reverse strand, counting down.
CTCATTGGTTTTGAGTATAATACATTGATTTTTCAATCTATAAACTTCAGGTGGATCTTGTACTGATGATATCCTACCTACTCTCAGGCTAGTGTTACTTTTTCTTGTATAAAATAATTGCCTAGCTAGAAAGAGATAGTGAGATCATCAGTCCATCCAAGATGAAATGTAACAGCTTCACCTGTGAATCAGCAGGAACCCCAATTCCAGCTGAATTCCTATAGTCTCATTGCTGCTTAGTCCTCAAATTATTTTTTTCCAACACAGTAAATTAATTTTACATAAGGGAGGGGGGGAAGCAAACCCTGATTGACAGTCCTTCCCCAAACAAACTCCTTATGGGTCACCACTTCTTCAGAAAAGAATGAGCAGAAAGTCAGACTCTTCACTAGAGTCTCTTCAACAAAGTCAGGCTCTCCCAGGATGGACACATATATAAGTACTGAGCCTACCAGTGTACGGTAAATACCACAACATTTCTTAATTACGGATTCCCAAACAATGGTGCAGAAGTAATTTCAACAGCAACACTAAGCAGGAAACAAGGTACCATGCATGCAAAGACTCTTACTGAAGTATGGGAATAAGCAACTATATACCAGTATCTGCCTCCACTGTACAACCAGGCAGGACCACCTGCTGCATGAAACAACTTCTGGCCATTTGACTGCACTCCAGCACACCAGGAAGGACTAGCCAATTTCAGAGTCTCCACCTCTAGCTCAATACAGGCAACCAAGCCTGGAGAGGGCCAGGAAGAAAGCCCTGCCAGCAGGCAGGGAATAGGACTGCAGACCAGATTTATTGGGGTGAGAATTGTTGCAGGAGGGTAGAGAAAAGAGGTGGGCAGCACATCAGTTCATGGGGGTGTCACAGAAGAAACGTGAGACTGGGGATGTGGAGAGATGAAGAGATGGATATGGAGCCTCTCTGGGACTGACTGCCAGAGGGAGGTAGCTGCTATTGCCAGCACTGACACACACGGCTGTAAGCTTTACCACCGTCACTCAAAATAGATTGTCAGACACACCAACAGAATAAAACAGATGATGTATTTCATTTTACATCCAAGTATAGATCCAGAATTATTGACAAAAATGAAAATGTATTTTAGCAGCTACAGTACATATTATGGTAGCCAGCTTTAACTGTTGAAACTCCACTTGAATTTTGAACAATAAAGGAAGACTCCATTCACAGGTCAAGCAACATCTTAACAGCTTACTACACAGATGAATTTCACATACATGGACCAGGCAGGTCCTTTAAAACCTGTTTTTCACAGATCATTAATTACACACGTTTTCCATTATTTCTGCAAGTCATCTGTTACTTTCCCTTCTGTACTCTTAATTATATCAAATTGCAGGTGTGGTAACACTAAATTACAGGTGCAACTCTCTGCTGTCACCAAACATAAGGAAACAAATACCTTCCTTGCACATTTTAGAACAGTATGAATAAAGGAGACGACATGCAAATATTATTAGAGGGGAAATGCTGGAGAGGACAGACTAGAACCATGAAGAAATTAAAGCCATTTCTAATTAATAGGGCTACTTTAGTGGGAGAGGACTAAGTATTTCTTATCAGGAATACTTCTCACAGATTTCTCAGTCCCTACAGCCAATCAAATTAAGGGAATCTTTAGTACTCAATACTAAAACAGATTTGTGACACAAAAATTAAGCATAAAGTGTGGGCAGTTACCCAGTAAATAAGAATTAGCAATTGATCAAGTAAAATACCTACGGGATCTACAGGTGGCAACAGGTCTTTCTTCTCTTGTTCATCTTCCTCTTCATCTGTGCTATATTCTTCCATTGTTTCTCCACTTGCAAAATGAATAACCCTCCTTGGAATTTTCTTCTTCTTTCCTATGACACCCAGTTCCACATTCTCAAAGCCTTTATCTCCATTTGCAAGTTGCTATAAAGAAGAAAAAAAAAATCATTATCTCAAGTACATGCTTCTGGAACTGGAAAAGTTCCCCCTTAAAAATTTCATGAGATATTTAAAACAGATCAATTAGCGTATACACTTGCAAGAGCTTGGCTGTATTAAAAGATATGACTGAAACATTAATGTTTGCAGATACATAAAAACGATGCCTTCACTAAAAAGAACAAAAAGGTAAGTACCTTCACTTCAGCATGGACAGGTGGTATTGAAAATATCTATTCCAAAAGGGCACTGTGTTAAACAGGTTTCTTAGAAGAAACTTTTTATTTTCTTTAAATAATCCAATGAGCACATAAGTGTTCATATTTAAAAGCATTGTTGGTTTTGGAACGAATATTTAGTGAAATTAACCAAGTAGTTCATAGGCTGTAGCCACATCTTTGCAAGCTTAGCACCTCTAGCACAAAAGAGAACTGAATGAAGAATAATTAAGCAGTCAGGCAGCTCAAGCCGTAAAAAGATGCATCAAGGAATCTGCCTCCATGGGTTTTCATCAGCAATCAAGATTAGTAAAAGGGACCATACTAAAAGAACAACACTTATTTTTGTAGCTAAGGACATCTAAAAAATGAAGCACAGTATCTGGTTTTGTTCTTCTAGCTGCTGAATACTACAAAGCAGTCTTTGGGTCACAAGCACTGAAGAAGTACATTTCTAGTTTGAAGGCAAATCAATACTTCTTTAGGTTAGTAATTCCTGTGGCCAGAGAATTTTAGTAAGGTTTTGTACAATATTTATTCAAAACAGTCTTCACCTTGGTAGAGCTTTTAGATATTACCGCATCAAATGCACAAAAATGTTTTGAAAACACCTGTTGTACAGAGAAGGACCCAGAAGTTTGTGGTACATGAAAAATGTGTCTGGCATTTCCAAAGATTTTGAAAAATGCATGAGCTCAAGTAACTTAAAACTGTATCACAAAGAATATTTTTATGTGTACACAGAATTCTAGTGAAATAAAACAGGCACGTTTTTTACTTCTTATCTCTGCAACCTTAATTGTCTCCACAGAGACAATTCAAAATAATTTATAAAAATATGTATTTTACCGCATAGTCGTAAGACATTCCATAGTCACCACACATACAGCATCACCATCCCCATCTCCTATGCTACATTACATAAATTAGCTTTACAATGCTAACAGGTTTGGTTAGCTGGAGAGCCGGTGGGCACAGCAGACAGGGGCAGGAGGGGGCCTTGGGAACAGAAGGGCTTCCTTCATTCCAGGCACAGATTTTTCTTGTGTGCACAGAGAAGAGGGATGGAAGGTAAAGATCATGTACCATACTCTACACTGTGGAGAGGGAGCGCGCACACACATTCATCATCTCTCCCAGCCCTTGCACCACTGCACTCAAAACTGCAAGTCATTTCAGCTTCCCCTAGCATTTCTTTAGCTACAATGGCACATTTCAGACATTTTCCTGGAGAAGAAAATCAGAATCAAGGGGCATGTTTTTTCAGTGGGATAATTCAGCTGAAACAATATTACATTCTCATGCAAAAATACATTTCCATGTAGAAAAATGAAACTGACTATCCAGGGCCAGCACACTCTTCGCTGTTTCAGCCTTGGGAACAGAGCAGGAGCAGAACAGCAAAGCTACAAAAATACCAATGCTGAAAAGAGTGAAGCAACCTAAGCTCAGGGAGCATTCCTTGCTGCCACTTTATGAGCAGGTGCCACTTACTGTGATTTAGTTCTGTATTTTTTGGAGCAAAGAGCACCACAGAATCAGCCCTTTATGAACATTTCACACTCCTTTACTGGCATCATACAATGATGCCATTTTTCATGTTTAGTCATAGTGCTGAAGAGCTCTATTTCTTGCAACACAAACCTCTCCTTAGAGCTCCTATAAAGGCACAGTCTCTTCATCTGATTTTAGCTCACTTAACTCAAACGCTTCAAGTATTTTAACTTACAAGAAAATTGTAGTTAATATTTAAAGTTTAGAAAGTCAACTTTAATTCCCTGAACACCTATCTCACATTTCCATTAACACTACCTCCTGTAAGCAGTTCCACATACTGGTACTAAGTTTCAGACAAATACAGTAGTTCAAGACAGTAAAGATTCATCAAGGAACAATGAATTCAGTTTCTCTTAGTAATCTGGTTCAGATTCCTAAACTATTAAATAGAATAATAATAAATAAAGCATATCAGCTGTTGCTTTGGTTATTACCTAGTCAATAAGCCCGGGTGTGAGTTTTAATCATCACTGTAGCATTTGTACTTTTTAGATTTTTACATGCATGACATTTAATAAAAGTGAATTCTCCCAAATACAAACAAAAAATTCAGCATCACTAAACATTATTTATCTCTCCAAAACCGTGGCAATGCAGATCTATTCTAGAATTATCAGCTAGACTCACTTTATAGCTCAAATGATACAGTATGTCCTGTTTGAGGCTTTACATTTTGCATCTTCCTTTACAGTTGTCACAAAGATGATCCTGCTACTCATGGCTTTGGTCGGGTTGCCACCTCTCTTTTCTACAGGCTTGTCCCTCTCCAACACATGCGTCTTGAAAGACTCAGCATTTGTCTTAACCTCATGTCAAAGTATTTACTTTGGCTTTTATTCCAGAAATCATTAGATAAAAAGGCCAGTCACCATTTAAGCACACTAGCAGTTAACATGCTGAAGGTACTTCATGAACACTGTAAAGTGACTTCCTTGTTCTTTCAGATGCCCTGTTAGAATTTTTCTTGGCTTGTACAGCACCCATACAAGCCTCACCTGTCAGGAAGTCAGCATTTGAAACTGCTGCTCCTTGTTTACCCTCTTTACACCTACTTTCTTATCTCAATTTTTGGCCATAAAAAGAGAGCAAGCAGGGCAGATTTTAACCATGTTGGTAGAATATCCAGCACAATGGTATTTCAGTCCACAACCAAAGTGCCAAAATAAATAAACTACAATTAAGAATGAGGTATGCCAGGACAACTGCAGGTGACCTAGGAGAGCTCACACAACTAGTATTAGGTGATGCAATAACCAAGTTTCGTCAACATGAGGAAGAAGAAAAGCAAGAGGTAGTAGGTAGAGCAGACTATTCACGTTGACATCTTTTAGTCTGCTCAGGTATCCTTACACGAACTTACAACCAAAAATGTCAGTGTGCTGTCTACTCTCCCTCAGATAGCTCAATATGCACTAATCTACTGACCTGATACGTGATAGTTACTAGAAGGCTGGTAATAGTTATTAAGAAATATTTCTACCTGTGCTATCTTGCCTGCCTTACTGATATCATTGTGTTACTTTTTTTACAAGGTTTTTTTTTAATAGGTTGTTTTGTGTGTTTCCATATTGCATGACTTTCCACCCTTGTGTTTTAACTGGAACTAAACAGCTCGAGTCTTTCTAAAGCAGAAAACAACAAAACATTCAGAAAACAACCATAAGAAAAGACACTCTCAGAATAACAAGCTTGGAAAGGCACTATAACCAGGGAAAGTGTAGTGCATAAAAAATTCAGCCTCTAGCCGAGGTCACTACGAGGAACATGTGTAGAAGAGGTAGGACAGCTGGCCAGGTGACACCAATTAAGAGCTGGCATCCCTCACCATCTCCAACGCCACTGTGAACCTGACAGCACAGAAAGAAGAGGCCACTTGTCCCCATTTAATATTTATCAGGCTCGTCTGTAAGAGGCATTACCTGCCGGTGAGCAGAAGATACCCGAGACACGCGTGTTCCTGTGCTCACTGTAATTACAGAGCACTGGAAGGAGGGAAGGCGCACGGACAGACAGACCGACCATCTCCCACCGCGGCCAGGCCTCTCACACCGGACGCCCGCGGCCCGGGCTCCCACTGCTCCCACACACCCCCAGGGTATGAGTATAGGACCGCGGCCAGACCCCAACGCCGCCGCCTGCCCCATCGCGGCCCTAGGGGCCTCGCCCTCCTCCGGAAGCGGCCTCCTCCCAGACCCCGCGGCGGGGCTACCCGGCCAGAAGGAAGCAGGGAGAGGGTGCTCCGCCGGCCCAGCTTACCTGCTCAGGCTCCATGACGCACGCGGCAGCCGTGGAACCGGCGGCGGGCGCACAGTAAAGGGTGATGGCGGACAGCCCCTGTTCCATCCTCCTGCCCGCCGCGGCGCCGGGGGAGGGCGGCAGTGGGCCCGCCGCGGCCCAGGGAGGCTAGCAGCCGGGCGGCACCGCCCGTCATACCGCCCGCCGGGGCGGCGCTTGGAGCCTGCCGCGGCCTGCTGGGCAGCCGCCTGCTTCCCTTCGGCGCCCTGAGGGGTGGGGGTGCCCCGCTGGGGCTGGCCGCGCTCCTTAGCCCCCGAGAGGTGCCCGATGAGTACCCGGGGATTGGGATCAAGTCGTTACCGGCCTCCGTCATTTATGTTCTCTCCCCAGCACAGCACCAACCAGAGACCGGAGAGAGACGAGGATAAGACCGGAGGGGAGCCGGGCTGCCAGCCAAGCCATACTCTACACCCAGAGGGAAGCATAGCCCTTCTGCAAAGAGGGAAAATGCGGTATGTTGTAGGGAAATACACATGCCATCTTCATAAAATACTGTAAAAATCTGCAAATTAATAAAATACTTTGAAGCACATGAAGTTACTTAACAATAAGCCTTTTAGTGGATGACGTTGGCTCAGGAAGTCAATGCATTTTAAAGAACAAACCATGGAACAAGAAAGAAATGCAAACCAAACATGCCCTGGTCCCTGGGCTATCTGTGTGAGGAAAGAGCATTTACTCTTAGCAAGGAGTTAAAAGGAGAGAGCTGGGAGCCTCTCCATGAGTCTATGCAGAGACTTTATTACTGCAGGTGATAGCCCAGTGCAAATGAGGGGCCTGGGATGACCTAGGCACAAGGCACATTAGCCAACACCAACTACTAGTGAAAACAGCTAGAGGTGGATGCATTTGAAACATCCTTTTTAAAAGAGGTTGGAGCCAGTGCTGTAACATGCACTTATTTACATGATGGCAAGAGCTATCCTTCAATCCTGTATCATTAAGAACAGCTTCCAAAGGATTACAGGCCGTAGCACATGATTATTCCACAGCTCATAAAGGTCTACTTTTACAGAACAAGTACTATCTTCCAAACATGTAGTCATGCAACAGATGCCTATTTCTGTATGTGTGCTAAATGTAAGAGCTTATTAACATCCTCTAACTAAAGAAAAGGGTGACTGCAGGATGTCACCGATTTTGAAATAAGGGTACATTTCCAAAAGCAGAAATAAAGAGCTGAGCTTATTTTGTACAATACTCTTGTCGATTAGCTCCTTCTAGTGGCCTTCCCTGGGCGCTACAGACCTAATTACCTAAACCCCGACTTAACTACCTCAAGTTCTCGAACTTCATTTAGGCATGTGTACAGACCCCAAAACAGCAGACAGATTTGCCTGATGAGAAGCAACAGCTTCCAATAAGATATATACAGAAAGATACACCTCAGTCTAAGTACTTCCAGTGAAGTTTGTTTGCCTCTTTCAGGAAAGCTTTCCAGGCTTCTTACATTCCAGAGAAAACTTTTATACAGAACATGGGGAGATCCTGTGGAGAATGAGCACAAAAAGCCTCATGCATAAAAACAGTGCTGGAAGAGTTGTTACTTAGCACTTGGCTGGCAGTGTTTTACATGGCCTCTAATTGCTTGATGCAATTAAGTCTCCAAACTAAGAGCACATAGAGAATAGGATAGCTTCTGTTCTCCTGCAACTTCAGGATTTTCTTCTACACACTGTACTCTGTAGGATCCACAAACAAAAAGTTCCAATTACCTAAAATTGTTCTATAAAGCTGAGAGAATTCACTTAAGTGCTCCTATACAGCTGAACTCCCCTTCTAAGTGCCTCCAACTTTTTTTTTTTTAAACTTGAGATCTTTAGGCCATAATTCCAAGCAGGCACACAAGTCTTTTTTTACCTGACATGTTACAGCAAAAGCAGCATACTGCTGTTTATTGCAGCATATACACCTTAGAAATAATTGACACGTTATAGTTTAAAGGAAATGCTTTCTGAACTTGCCCTTGCCAACACTGCTAGTGACAGCTCTCTTCCTGTCTGGTAGCAGTGGTAGTAGTTTGGAAGTGGTAACCTAAGGACTAAAACTAAATGTATGCAGTAAATTGAAAACAGAAATAATTAATTGCTGGTGACTTGAGAGTCTGACTGAGCCTATCTACAAGCACAGTGTTTCACTGTTCATCCTCAATATGCCTATTCATGTTTCATTTCCATCAAAAGCATTCAACTTAACTATCCATTCTCCCCTACCAGCTGCATTCCAAACCAAGATTTATTTGCTACTCTGCTGTATAGTTCTGTATATTGCATTGGTCTGTCCTGCTCAAGAACTGAAAAAAAACTAGAAAAACTTTTAGTAAACACACACTACTTCAGTAGCTGAGGACAGCTCCCCCACAAGCTAGTGATGTGCAAGGACTCATTCTTTTGTTACACTTAGAATACTAAGAGTCAGAGTCAACTTAGCTGACTCTAACCGACTCACCATACATAAAATAGTGCTGTAGGTAAAAGAAAGTTTTTCAGCATCCTCTGTACAAACACATACCACTAACTGCACAGAACATACTTCTACATTATAAACAAAGTTACAATATACCTTGTTTTATTGTCACAACATTATTAGTTATGTAAGGTATTCCCCATCAGCTGGACTAGCTGCCACCTTCTCAGAGAACTGGCTGACAGAAGGCCACACCCTTTTTTAAATTACCACCTTTAATTTTTATGTAAGCAAGATATTGGTGCCCATTTACAACCCAAGTACTCTGCAGTATATTAAAATTAATTGATAATATACCTTCCTGTCTGAAGGGTTAAAGATCTTACCATGTTTGCCAAAATGTATGCTGGATTTCAAGGTTCATCTGGTCTACCTGGTTTCTGAAGTGTGCCTGTAGATTCCACCCTTGAGACCAACACAGTAAACAGAAACACAAAGAAATGATATCGGAAATTAAGATCCCATTGTAGCCGAGTTGAGGCAATATGCTTTGTCAGATAGCTGTGTCTGTTTTATTTAAGTTCAGTACCAGCACAGAATTCAAATCTTGTATGTATTAAAAATTACCTCCATACCAAAAGAACTGCTTAATTGGCAGCCTGGTATGAAGATTATCTTCAGTATACAAGACAGCTTGATATCTGCATACCTGTTTGGTTTTAATCACTTCATTCTTTATGTACAGGGAAAGAACAACAAAATTCCAGAGCAAAGTTTTGTACAAGGCTAAGCACAGCATATCCACCTTCTAAATATGCTCCAAGAAGAACACCTGAGCAGCAACAGCACATTTCAGGTACTTTGTTAGTCTTACAGTATCTATGCCAGGCATGAGTTACAACAGTCATTAGAAACAAAACAACCTAAGGAAATAATCTCATTACATACTGATAAATGACAGTTATGAAAAAAATGAAGAAAAACCCATTCCCTAGTTTATAATGACTTAAATTTTATTTTACAGAATTTGTGACATCTTATGTTACTATAACCAAAGATCAAGGTTGTTTACAAATATAATGGCTGCCATTTGATGTAAACAATTAAAAAGTGTCTCTAAATATTTAAATTTTACATCATGATTTTGTTTTATTAAATTTAATTACTCTTTGTGCCATCAGGTAGTAGTGGAGAGGAACTAATTTAAGCAAAAATAGCTTTCAAACATTAGATGTAGAAACTTAGAAGCCTGAATAAGATTTCAAAATACCATTCCCCTCATCACTGTAAAAAGGAAGAATGCAAATTCTTTCACTGAAGTTGCAATGAAGAGTCAACTAAGTCCATTTTTTTTTTAAGGCTTCTTTACATATTATTGAATCCCATCATGCCTTTCATATTCCCAGCTGCACCTTGTTGAAATTGTCTCATCATTGACTGCAATCCTGCCATGCCTCCTGCAGAAAATAAGTGAGAACACAGATGTGTTAATTGAAGCACAGCTATCTTGTTTCTGAGGCCTCATTACAGAACACTATTTCAATAACATACAAATGCAAAAGCCAAGCACTGTCAAGTCAGGTTTAAATGGTTATTAAAATGGGAAACGGAGTAATTACAGAAAGGTCTGCAAAACCCTAGGCTTCAAGATGACCTGTGCATTAAGATCTAGAAAAAAGAAAAAACCTTGAAGGAATGACCATTATCCATTAGTAAGTTACCAGCATGGAAGTCTTCAATAAAGATGTTCTTGTCAAATTTAATTATTTGAGGCAAAGCTTAAAGAATAAGGGAAGGAAAGTTCAGGAATAGATTTGCTTTACCACAGTCATGTTTCAAGTCATCACATTACTATTTCAGACACCACTACAACGGCTCATTTTGAGAGCTGAAATCCAAATGAAGAGGCTAGGTTAGGCACTAGTGAGCACAAAGTATTCACAACATACAGACTAAACTTTCTGATTTGTGTTTGAAAACCTAGAAATACTTAATACCAATACATAATGCACACACATTCACATCATGTTCCTCACTTCCATCACTTCACATTTCTCATGTTCCACCATAATTGGTAGTCCTCTCTTGAAGCTGTAAAAAGCCAACACATACCCATATGATGAAGAACTCTTGGATCCATCATCTTTGCCATCTGCTGGTTCAGTTTGGCCAACTGAGATGGGTTTACATTCTTTGACATATCGCCACCTAAAAAAATGAAATGAAAGAAGGATTCTTAAGTGGATTAATATATGGGGCTAAAAAAATGGAGTAGAATTTTACCTCCTAATTCTAGATTCACATCTGATCAAGTCCACAAAGAAAAGTTATTACATTAGCCACTTAAAAGTATTTTAAGGATCAACAGTCCCTGCACCCCATATAAGACTGAAGTGTCAGCATTGTAATAGTAATGTACTTTACACTGATAAAGCCAAAAAATACAGCAGTTTTCACTGCTAAGTTCCTCAGTGTCATGAAGAACTGTATAGCTTTTATCAGTTACATAAAAGCTTTCAAACATGAGCTACAACTCACTTTCTGCTCTCCCAACATCTAATTGACATTTTCATAGTTCCTCTGTGTTCACATGTCAAGTAGCTTCTCCACTGAGTTAACATTCCTTTTTTCTTACCTTTGAAAAGCCCTTTGATACCTCCCATCTTTTTCACCATCTGTGCAAACTTAGTGTATTGGGTCAAAAGCTCCTGAACATCTCTGGTAGAAACACCTGAACCTCTTGCTACTCTTTGGATTCTTCCTGGCTGCTTACTGAAAACTTTGGCACCATCTGTACTGTCAAGCTCTGCAGTAACAGTGTGGGAAAGAAAAATCCATTCAGTTACATGCATCAAAAATCTGTTACAATTCTCATTGTTGAGAATTTAGTTTTGAGCAGAGAACAAAAAGCCTAGTTTTAGAAGGGACAATGAAGAATTTTGCATAAATAATGGAAATACAATGTTCCAGGGAATAGTACTAAAAAGCTGTTATGTTCATATGTTAATCACCATGACAGAAAAAGTCATCTGAATAAATTACACTCTTAACATAATCTTAAATCATACTAAGGGGTTTAGCACAAGGGTAAGAGCATACTTCTCAGGAGTTAAGGGTGGATTAGAAACAATACACCTTGAATTCCAGAGACCAGGCTATGTCACCAATTAGATTTGAAGGTAGACAGGAAGACAGACAGCAATGACAGATTAAAGATGAATGTACCTTTTTAATTTGCAAGTATAGTGTTAATAATTTAAGAAGCACAATTACAGTATGAAAAATAAATACTGCAACAAAACAAAAATATTTTCAAACTGAGTGTTTCAAAATCCCACCCATTTTATATAAAACAGCAGTATCAGGCAATTGTTAAGGTACATCTCTAAAGATTTAGACTTATTCTTTGCCATTTCTAAGAGTGATAACTGCTCCTCATTATTTTCTGTCACTGTAGATGCTGACATGGCCAACTTTCTTTCAAAAATACCTCTGTAAATGTGTTTGTTCAACAATGGAGAGAAGTTTGGCTGAAGTTTGGTTTACCTTGGTCATTCATACTGTCCATTATAGTCATTAGTTTCTTTAGTCTTGCCATTGATTCCTGTTCATTGCCTTTACTCATGAAGTCAGTTCCAAAACCAGGGATCATACCCTTGATTTAAAAATGGAAAAAAAGCTGTGAGAATAGGCAGAGCTAGCTTTTAATTAATTAAGCAACCAGAAAAAACAGCAAGTTTTAGTTCAATAGTTATGTACTGCAGCAAGCAAATTATTACACCACTTTGAAGCAGACTAACTCTGGTTTCAATGATGAGTTTTAAGTTTACTGCAGAAGTTTGTGAAATAGAAATGAAAACCTGACAAAATATTTTTGGGATAACTAACCAAGATCTGACTGAATGGTCCCATTTTCATGATGTTTTGGAATTGTTCATACATATCTCTTAATGTAAATTGACCTGAAGTACAACAAAAAACAGAAGATTAGCAGAAGTCACACTGGCATTTTGTTCAAACTATCCTTTCTCAGTTATTCTTTATATATTTACAAGGTAAATACTACATTGCATAAGTCAATAGGTAAATAAACCCCTTTTCCACTATTAACATGGCTAAACGATTTTAGATGGCACAGACTTAAACAGTTAATAAACTAGTTATTCTGCAGTTATATGCAGTTGCAGTCTGACAGCCTTTATCACTCAAAAAGTATAGCTCAATTTACTTCCCTGACATAATAGTAGAGAAAGAATAACCATTCTTCACTATGCACAAGTTAATTTGTGTTGGGTATGCACAAGTAACTCACTGGCAGACACCTGAGAGAACCTGCAATGATCAGGTCACAGTATACACATCCACGGTTCAAGCCTTGGAAATAACTTACCATGTTTCAGCTTTTCTATGAGTGCTTCATTATCATCCAACTTTAACTCATTTACTTTATCTATCAGTCCCTCAATATCACCCATACCTGGGGAAAAAAAAACAATACCTCTGAAGTTAGCATAAAAAAAATTACATTTTGCCTTTCTATTATCCAAAGTATCTTTTAAGTACAGTTGTACATAGTACATACCAAGAAGTTTGCTGATGAAAGGCTGTGTTTTAAAGGGTTCGAAATCATCTATGTGTTCACCGGTTCCGATAAAAATAATAGGACTCTTTGTGGCAGCAACTCTGCAGTAAAATACATTTTATTACATTTTATTTTGTATCAGCTAGGTGTCATTACAATCCCCTTAGGTATCAATACATCTTCTCTGGAGTACCTTACTCCTCAAAGTATTAATGCATAAACAACTAATTCAAGAACATCGAGCATTTAAGAGGGGTAGCTGGGAGTAGCTAACAAGATGTTTCTCTTATTGATACTTTCTAAAATACAGACTGTGTTCTGAAAAGTATCAACAAAAACAAAATTTGTTTATTTTCATTGCCACGTTGGATAGACTTGAGAGAAGATAGACAAATCATCTCAGTTTTATCCTAATATTAGTATTGAGCCCAGATGAGACAGGCATTGATTAAGTTTTCTTCAAGGTCCCTCCTATAGCAGACAAATAATTTTCAACACAGGAAGAAAGCTTAGACAAGAAGAATCGGAACTTTTTTACCAGGGAACCACTGGCACTAGCTTTCAGATGAAATCAGCTTCCAGTCTACAGAAAGCACAGAACAAGCACAGTAGACCTAAGGTATACAAGTGCATGACAACTGGAACAAACATTTGGTATTTTCATTTTGCTCTGAAGTTTAGTTTTTCCTCAGTACACTATAAATAACAGCAAAATAAATATGGTAGTTTAAGAACTCTAGTACTTAAGATCAAAGTCATACAGCAATTTACCAAGTTGCTGTCAGTTAACTTTGACTGTTTTGACAAATCAGCTCCATACAAGCTGTATCATTCAAATGCAGCTGCAGATTAGGCTGACATGCCAACATGCAAGTCTGAAGATAAAACATAACATTTTCTAGTCAATAGTCAGTTGAAATACAGCACAAAGAAAGTCCAAGAACACCACAATTTGGCAAAGTATGACTGCAGACTAATTTTTTTTCCAAATTGCTGGACACTGGCAATTTAGGAGTTTGATTTGCTGTTCTAAGGCCATTAGATACGACTAGCTAGAATTTTTCTCCTTTTGGGGGAAAAACACAACCTTGAGCATTAAATTGAGAAGCAGAACTTCTTAGGTAAGCTGCATCTATTAAGTCTAAATTTTTATTTTTGGTAAAAACTCGTGATATGCAAGATGCAATCTATAATTGCTTCATGCTGTTTTCAGAAGACAGAAGTCTGACATGTGCCAGTACACGCTACTGGAAGGGCATCCTAATATCTGCTTCCTGACAGATATTAAGTATAAGTATCAAGGGGTGATCCTATCCACCAGAAGTAGGGTAAGAACGTAACTGTTACTGACTTAGATTCTGTGCAGTGACAGTGACACTTTCATGGGACAGGTTTCTGTGAGATACTAGCGCACTTCATGGCTGTCTCTGCACAGCCAGATGTTGGGACACTATTGCATCATAATACTTACGCACTAAGAGCTCCACCTCCTTTTGCATGTCCATCAAGCTTAGTAACAATAACAGAAGCTACGTCTACTTTATCTTTGAAAGCTTTAGCTTGAGCTTCACAAGCTTGACCAATAGAAGCATCCATCACATAAACAATGTTATCTGGTTGCTAGGAGAAATGAGAGATAATAATCATAACATAATAATTTCCTGCTTTGTTAAAAAGTGTTCATGCATTATGTTCAGTAGCATACTTAACTGCAATAACAGTAAGGGTTGTGCAGTTTAAAACAAAATGACAACTGTTTTATGAACCGTATTGTCTAAGCACAATTTAAAAACTGATACTCTTACCACATGAAAGACTTATCTACAACACAGATGATTTAATAGGTTGACAGTTATTTATGTTTTGAGTGATTTTAGCCAGTACCTGAGCCAATGGGCTAATTAGTATCTACAAGCAATTAATAGCTACCAACATCTTCCATTTGGCTTTACATTAAGAGCTTTAAGACATCCGTTCCTCTGAAAACAAGTTAGCCATTAGCAGGAGTTGTGTGGGAAGTGTCATACTGTCATGCAAGACAACAGAATCGAATTGCCAGACTTTTTAAACACATACAAGAAACACCAACTTCATTTACACAAACTCATCCAATCATCTTGTCTGTTTCAGGTCAATTATTCATGACAATCAATGTTAAGTACACAGCTACAGGAAACCACATCAGACTGGTTCTTTTATCTATTTTCTCAATGCAAAGATCCTGAAAAGGAAAAGTTAAAGCAGGAATGGTAGTCTAGTTCTGCGCAAGCATCCTTAAATTACAGATAGAAGAATTAAAAACTAACAGAACTATCAGGCACTGATCATCCAGCCTTGTTTATTCATATGCATTTGTAATTTCTAATACAATCTAGGTGTTAAAGCATTTATGCACTCCAGAGGAGCAAAATCTACACAGCACATTAGGAGATATACGTAAAAGAGCTATAGTCAAATTACTTTAACAGAAGTTATTTTACTTCATGATAACTACTCACTATGGCATTAGCAACTTGTAACATCTCTTCAAACAAAGAGTCTTCCTGTTTGTGACGTCCACTTGTATCAACAATGATTATTTCAAAGTTTTCATTCTTAAATTTCTCAACACCTTCTGAGGCAATAATTACAGGATCCATTTCTGTATAACTGACCAAAAAGAAACATATATACACACACAATTCTTTGTTCCCTAAGAAACTAATTCAAAATTTCATTACTTGATTGTTAACTGTAAACTTATCTGGATTTCAAGTAGGACTTCCTCTTATGTCAAGCAAAAATTGATTAAAAATATGCTTTACTAAGCCCTCTGCCCTTCCTATTCACACAAAGGACTGTCTCACCTGCTGAAGGCTGCATTAAGTTCTACAAGCCCTTCTCTGAAGAAAGGTTTAACTGAGGAGCTAGACAGTGTGCCTCCAGTGAAGCTTCATGGAAACTTATTCACTGCTTCATAAAAGCTATTTTAGGACTTCTGCTGCCCGTACTTGACAGTAAAAGATAAGAGTCCAAAAAATCACATCCTTTGATCTTCAGATACACTTCCTGAAAATCTGAATGTGTTTGGTAAAGGCCTATAAACTGCTATACAATGAAAGCACATTCTAGGGAATTATCCCCAGATGCCTGATCTCGTCTTACACTATCTGCTGGCTACTAATGACAGTCTACTGAACTAGGTAGAATTTTCATCTGATCAGAGAAAATATTATAAAATCCAAGTAATTATGCAACACTGAATGAGACAGTGTGAAATGTTCAATAAGGAACAACACATAATTGGATTTGAATCATTCTCCAATTCTTAAAGATGCTTACCTTCCATAAAAGGGAATTCTTGCTTTTGTGGCATTCTGCTTTAACTGGTCAAAAGCACCTGTAAGACAGGTAGAATCAAGGGACTATTTAAAAGAAATCTCTAATTATTAAAGATAAAGAACCATGATTAAAGACTGTATTACCTGCTCTGTATGTATCTGCACATATTAAACATGTCTTCCAACCCTTCCTCTGATAGAAGTAGGCTAACTGTGAAAAGAAATATAAAACAAGGAGTTACACCAAAAATCCTACTAAAAAGTATGACACTGTAACTACTTAAGTCACTGAAGTACATACAGAGGACACAGTGAAGTGTTCCTATAACTGAGACCACTGAGTATCACTGTACAAGTATCAAATCTTAGCATTTCTATTATTTGGAACAGTATGTCAGAGATAATTATGAATGGCAAGATGGAAACAGCTGCTTGACTGTTTCTGATTTCAGTTTCCTTAGCTACAAATAATTCCAATTACCATTTTACTAACTCCTGGATTCTGCTTACTGTTAATACTGCAGATAGGACTAGCTTTTAGAAACCACCTCAAGCAGCAAGTACTTAATATTAAGTACTGTAATAGCTACAACTTGCACAGCTCTGTTTCTTACTTCCAGAGGAACAAAGACATGTTTTAAAGCTATGGATGCTATTCTTACTTTAAGACTCAGCTTCACTAGTAAAATGTATATTCACAGAACATTGGCTTGATCGAAGACAAAATTCCAAAATACAGTTTGCCTACAGATGCAGTAGTAAAGTCTTAAGAAATCAGAGCAGCAATATTTTCAGAACAACCTGTATGTGAATCTCAGAAGCAAATGGCTAAGAACAATAAAGATGTACCAGTCTTTTTCCCCAGGTTAACTTCTCTTTCCAACAACTATCATAAATCAGTTATCAATCATGATTCAGAGCATTCTTTTTCAGCCTTCAAAATACAAATCCAAAATCTCCTCAATGAATTTGGGGCTGGAAGAGGTTTTGCATCACCCACTCATACTTAACTGAAGTATCTAACACAGAAGCCAAGTTCCACCAGTTCCCCTAAATAGGCAATGGATTGATAGGTTCCATTCATGGTACTAGTCTTAAATCCAAAAAGCAAAGAATGGAAAGAATCCTTCTTGTCTATATTGTTTCATCAAGAGTTTAGTTTAAAAGAAGTTCTGAAGGAACTTCTACAAACCATAAATCACTCCAAAAGAATAATACTTTGAACATGCATCTCAGAAAGACCTACATTGTAACGAGAATTTTCCTGTTAACAGAAACAACATAGATCAAAAGAAAATTCTACCAAAGGAGTCCAATGACCATCACCCCCCGCCAAAAAAACCAAACAAACACGCAAGCAGATCCACTGCAAGTTACCTTTGAACAGGTCGTTGTTTTACCACTTCCTTGCAAACCAACAAACATTATAATATTCTGTTTTCCTTTAGTAGGTGTCCATGCTTTGACTCCAGGATCTACAAGCTAAAGTAGAAAGTATAATATATATTGAAGAACTGAATTTCAGAAGCACAGAACAGTCAGTGTCACAGTCATGCCAGGTGCCTGGCTTTATATACAGCAGAGCAAACCAATTTTTGTATATTCTAGTCTTAGTTTGGCTTAGGTGCTTGCTCATTTATAGTGAACAGCAACAGCACTTGCAAGATATCTATAGTATAGTGTTATGCATAAGAAATTAACCCTGTTACAAAATTATTAATACCAACACTGATGTCAGGGTAGCCTGCATATACGGCACAAGTATAAGAACCAACACAAAGATGTGACCTCCACCTCAGTATTACTGCTCAAGGTGGACCTCTTCTAGTAAGAATCCTACAGTGCAGAAGACTTTTTATGGTTGCTGCCTCACTTCTGGAATGAATAGAAGGTATATACATTTCATAGAGCCATGACTTGAGTGGACACAGACTACAGAACAAAAAAAGACTAAACTGTTAACTGCAAAGAGGACAGGATAGTGATACCCAGGTGCTAATTTGACCAAGTGGGTAAAGAGAAATGTTGCCATGGACTGCTGGATTGATACTGAACACCTTTCCAAAGGCTCTTAATTAGTTTGAACAAAGCTTCCTTTGGGCAGCAAATGTATGTTTCTGTGGCAACCAAAGACACTCCAGAAGCTAACAGCATCTTACCCTTATTTTGCCTTTAAAGTTCAACTGAAGAGTAACAATTGAAGTCAGTCTGAGAGGAGTCAGTTTCAATCAGAATACTACTGCCTTACAACAGAAAGCATAACTGCAGGTACTACATGATAATCAAAGCTTGGCTTGCAACTGTACTGCTTCCACAGCCCAGGCTGTATAAGAAAAGTGATGCAATACAGAATTTTGAAGTCCTACCTTAACAAGTTCCTTAAAGACAGCATGCTGAATCATTTTTCTTTTATTAAGGCCAGATGCCATTTCTTCAAGATCAATTGCAGACCTGAGTTTAGGAAAACCACGAAACACCAGCATAACATAAAGCATCACTTTAACCTAGTAATAAATGAAGTCTTAGCAACTGGGACAGCAGTCTGATTTGCCATCAGTTTTAAGGCAAGACTTATTTAAGAAGAGACATGCATTGGAGATAGTACTTTTACATGCAGGACAGAAACAGGTTTCTGAAATATCTGCAGCTTTCAGACTTGCATTTACTTAAACTATGTATCTGAAAATAGACAAGGTAACAGTACTGGTCATATACACAGATCTATTTATATCCAGCATAGAACACGTGGAGATGAGGTGTCTAGAAAGTAACAAAGACCTAGTTTATTATGCTACTTAACTGATGACAACAGTTATTTGAAACAAGACTACAACAGCAATAATTGGCTAAACTTGACAAAAATTCTTTTGATGGAACTGCTTAGACATGTTCATACTGTATTTTCCTGTTCAAGGTAAACTGGATGTGTTGCAGAAAACCACATAAAGTTAGTTATCCTTTCATAACCTCAATTTACAACTTTTACAAACATTAGAAGTTAAATGCATTTTATTTCACTTACTTGACATTTTCTCTGAGTTGCTTCACAAGTTTGATATTAACATCAGCTTCTAGTAATGCTGTACATACTTCTTTTAACATAGCATTTAAAACCTTTGAAATATAAAAGAAAAGTAGTTTTACAATACATAGTATTGACTAGGACAGTGTTAGTTCAAAGTAAGAATGTGAAAGTGCATTTCAGATATAACCAAGGCTTTTAGAAGTTAAATGCATGCAGTCTCATCATTAAAAAGTCTATGCATTTTTTCCTAGATACATTCAATTTGAATTTGAAAGGCTAATACTGGAAAAGAAGGGTCCTCAACTTGAAATATGCACATGATAAAGTACCAGAGAATGCTAGACTGCATGAAGGACAAGAGCAGCTTATATGGTAGCAAGACTTTAAACTTCCCTACAGGTGCTCCTTAGAGACAGCTATAACAAAGCCACAAACAAATCTCTTAACACAATCCCTGTAAATAAAAGTATTCCTTAAATGCAAGACAGACATACCGCCATCTGCATTCTCAGCATAAACTGGACTGCTGCTCTGGGGTATGCCTTTTAGGTAAACAGGTGCCTCAGTTAGGAACCCAGTTTGGTAGTTTAAGACTTTTCAAAGTGAAAAGTCTTGAAAATAAAGATTTTTTTTTTTTTTTAAGTAACACCTCCACAAATGACCTCATTTGCACAGCTTGAGCTCTTCCAGGAAAAAGGTTTCTGATGCTGAAAAAAAAAAATAAAATTGGGCTACACTTGATTCAGTTAAGGATTTGTTGTCTCCCAGCTGAAGATTTATTAAAAGCTTTCCTCTATACACAAGTTCCAACTCTACAACTCTCTATAAGCCTACTTTTTAGTTACTTTAAGCCATCTCTTTGCCTGCTTGGAAAGAGTTTCTAGCAATTTGTTTACTTAGAGGCACTTCTAAATCATCACATCAGTTTTCCATCTTGCTTTCCAGTCCATATAATAGGAAACACTTATGTATAATTTCAAGCTCTTAATCAAATATGGACTATACCAAGTCAAACAGTTCTCAGAAATACACACTGTATTGGCTTGAATATAAAGGCAAACATAATACAAACTCTTGCATTTCAGGCAGCAAAGTTTACACTGAAAGCTATTTGTTCTTCCACACTTCAGCTTCCAGCAGCCTAGTACAAATCTTCACAGTCCAGCTGCACACACACAAAATCACAACACTTTAGGTAGTTTCACAGCCTACCTTCCACCCAAACGTAGGCATATGCTCTTTCCAGTGTCACCTCCTCAGATCACTTACCTCCCTAAGTATAGCCACCAGGCTCAAGGACCCTCTGACATGGAATCCCCTATACCCAATGTGATTATACATGTCTAAACCTAGTTCTAAATTTTGGCAGTACTATTAAGGGGTTAAATCCTCTACCTAGGAGTTTTACTTGAAGGAAGAAAACAGCCTCAGGATAACATCAACCTACTTCAAAAGCCTCTCACGAACTTTTGAAACTTTCTCAGAACTCTGCTTTCTAAATATTAGTGCCAGTACACATACGTGCTACATACCTCTTCATTGATAATTGTAGCATTGCTCAGTGAGCGTAATGCTGAAGTTATTTTTCTTCCAAGATCTGCTAGAACCATTTTGGCAGCTTCAAGTATAACTCAGAAGAATCTGGAAAACAACAAAAAGTTTAAATTTAAACAGACTGTAGCTATGCATTTGCAAATTAATTATTACAGTATCTTTTGTGTTAAGAAACATGCACTGCATTCCAGAAAGTGTACAAGTTTTGGGGGTTTTTTTTAGAGTTATTTTTAGGAAATAATAGCCTGAAATTAATTTTAGGCTATCCTGATGGCCTACTTAAAAGTAGAGATACCACATAGCAATAAGAAAGCATTTCACGGTCGAGAATATTTGTGCATTGAATTCACCACGAAGAAACTCGGTCCAGACAGATTTCCAGACAGAATACTAACTGCTTTTTATCTTATCAGCAATATGCTGCACAACAGATTAAAATCAAGCAGAACAGCCTAGAAGCTCTGCATCCTTGAAAGACAGTGTGATCAGTTGCAAAATACTTTGCTAGCAAAATTGAACATTATTTATTTGTTCTATTTTATCTATCTTACACTAAATCAATAAGCCATCAGAATTACTAAGGAATGCCAAGTACAGAAATTAATATAACTTTTCACATATAGTCCGTCCAAGCTATGATCCACACTACAAAAAAAAAAAAAAAGACACGAACTCAGATTGGCAGGTAGCCAGAAAGGCATTAGCAGGGACTGCACTGCAGAATGTGGGTATGTTACCTTCAGAGCATCTGTAGTTCTGGAACTGCTATTAGCTTTGATGCAGCACTCCAAAAACACCCTGAATAGTTTTAAATCTGGCAGGGTCCCAGAGTAAACAAGTCAGGCTCCATCTCACAGGCCTTGTACTGAGCAAGGCCATGAGCACTATGCAGTCTGAGCTGCCTTCAGCAGAAGCAGCCTGGGCAGGTATCTTCCCACTGAGCTCCCAGATCATCGTTTTACTGCACAGACTCCTAAGACTTGTTCACTTGCTGCTGAAAAGCAGGAATTTCAGGAATAAAAGGATAGCAGAAATACTGAGGTTTTTATTAAGCTGTAGCAAAACAGTAGTGAAGCAACTCTGAAGAAACAAGCTGCCTATGCATCAGCTGTAAACCTCTAACCAAAATTTGACTAGCTAAACCAGTAGTGCTTTTTAATGCACAGAACTGTTAAAGGATAACAGCTTTAAGAAATACCAGCCGTTTCAACAGCTGTTTTACAAGATAATGGCTGTTTAAAAGATAACATGCAAAAAGTATTCTTAAAGTCTGTAGAGTAAAATTATACTAAATACATACATATGAATTAAGATATGCAAGAATCCTAATACCATAACAACAAAAAAAAGAAAAAAGGAAAGGATGACTCACAGGTGGAAATAGCCTGACAGACTGCAGCGACACTCAATCCCAACTTGCTGGTTTCCACCTTCTAAAATTATCTGACAGAAGGACAGGAAGGCATTCCCTGAGCCTCAGCACAGACTAACTATCCTGCTTCCAGCCTGATACTCTCGTTTTTAAGGAAAAAGAATAGCAGTGAAGGCACTGCCTCAGATACGAGCCCAGCCCCTGCCTTTACCTCTGCGCACCCACAACTGGTCACAGCTAACAGCCAGGCATCAGGCTAGGCAAGTCCTGTCCCAGTGACGCGTACACCGGGACTAACTCAGGAACCCGAAAATGCTGCTCCCTCGGGGCCGGAACGGCGCGGTCAAGCAGCGTTTCGGCAAACCAGAGGCCCCTGCACAGCCCAGACACCACCCTGCACCCAAGTTGTCAGCGGGCAAACCTGCCGTCCGTTACTCGGAACCCACAGGGCCCAGGCGACCCTCCACCTCGCTGCAACACCACCAGGGTTGGGCCAAGGGCTTCCGCCTCGCCCCAGGAAACTGCTACCAGGCACAGTGTCACTCCGTGCCAGTCACGGCGGCAGCCCGAGCACTCACCGGCACAGCGGCACGGGACTTGCCGGCGGAGCCGAGCCAAGCCGAACCCAGCCCAGCCCAGCCCAGCGCAAGCTGCCACGGCAAGGCCACCCAGCGCTGCGCAGCAGCCGCTGACAACTGCAAGGCAACTGCAAGACACCACCAGCCGCCACCGCCGCTGCTACCCACAGACCAGAGAAACGTCACCACTCACCCTCAACCCGCGGGCCGCGTCCCCCTTCCGTTTCCGGGGCGCGCGCGCCCTCTGCCTCGTTAAGGTGGCCCTAGGGAAAAAGCCTACCCACGCCCAGCAATGCCCTACGACAGCGACAGGAACGGCACCACGCCAGCTTAAGGGCGGGCGATGCGGCCGCAGGCGGGGAAAGGGGCGGACTTCCCTTCAGGTCGTGCGCATCAAGCGGAGAAAAGCGACTCCGCAGGAGGCCCAACAGCCTAAGCATGCGCGCGGAGAAGGCTTTTTGGTAGCCTGAGCGGGCATGCTTGGACCCACATGCCCTCCCAGAGGCGGTGCCCTTCCGCATGCGTATTAGGGGTAGGTGTAGGCGGAGGGAGGGGCCCTTTCCTGGCAACCCGCACTCGGGACACGTGCGAGCAGCGGGAGGTGCTGGGCGGTGCGCGCGTGCGCCGCGGGAGGCTCCGCGGGAGACTCCGCCCCCGCGGGAGGCTGCGCCCCCCCGTGGCGGCGCGGCTCCATCGCACGGATGGAGCTGGAGGCGGCGCGGCGCGCGGTGCTGGCCGCCGTGCGGGGCACGTGCGCTGCTGACCTGCCTCGCCTACTGCACTGGATGCGCACCACCAGTAAGCACGGCCCGCCCTGGGTGTTGCGCTCAGGGTGCCGCTACCCGGCAGCTGGCGGGATCCAGCGGGCAGGCTCTGATCACGGAGGGGAGGCCCAGTGCGCGCAGCGCGCCTGAGGCGAGCTGAGCTGCTGCTGGCGCTGCGGCATGGTTGCCTCGTTCCATTGCGGTGCTGGCACCGAGCTGACGTCCTTCTAATGCCGGGCCGGCCTGCAGCCCAGGGGGGTGGTGCGGCAGTCGGGGACGGCGGAGCAGGGGGATAAGGAGCGGCGTCCCTCCGCCGTGAGGCCGTGCGCGACCCAGCGCGTGCCCGTCTGACGGGGTCACTATGCTGAGGGCAGCCGTACCCGGGCTGGGGCGCTCTGCTCCCCGTGCAGGCATTCGGTTCTGCCAGGAGCATCCGATTGACGGGGCCCGTCTAGGCCGACAGCCCCCCTGTCCGAGGCCGTTTATTACAGAGTCGCCTGGTGCGCTGCGGCCTGGCCAGAGAGGGAAGGCTGTCCGGGAGCGGGGCCGCCGCAGGGAACTGGCGGTACAGCCAGTCTGGATTGTAGTACACGGGCAGCAGACGAGGCAGAAGATGTGGTGCAGACAGCCCGTTTGATGCTGCCGTCTCCCCTTAGGCACGGGTTGCTGTGCCTGTAGCGTGCGTCTACACCGGCCTGCCTTTCTCAGCAGCCGTAATCAAGCAGGACGTCACGTCTGTCTGAACCGGAGTTGATGGCATCATGAGGTTTTGGAGTGTCGTGGTAGGGGTGCAGGCTTACGGTTGCTCTGCCAGCTGTGCGCCTGCTGGCAGAAGAGCAAGACAGACAGCTGGGGTGGTAATCTCTTAAACTTTCCAGCGTGAAACACTAGAGGTCATATGGTGGCACTCTGCGCTTGGCAAATGTAGAGATTTTTAGACTAACACGTTCACAGCAACCTTTGTGAAGCTTAAAAATAGCAGTTTGAGCTAATTTGCAAACACTACTTTCCCTACTTAATAACAGCTTAAGTTAGTATAGCATTCTATTTACTTTCTTGTTTGTGCCTCAGCATAATTTTATCACTGCTATATTTTATGCTGCCACCAAGCATCTCATGACAGATGAAGAAAAGAAATTTGGGTCAGTGCCACTGAACAAAAAGATGACATAGAAGACCTAAATATAAGCAGTGCACTAAACCTGCAGGCATGTAGTGCCATGCTGAATAAACTGATTAAATGCTGCTTAGTCTGTGGGTATATTTACATTTTGCCATTGCAGATTAAGAACCTTGAAGACCCCCCCAAATCCTTTGATCCAGTCTGAAGCAGCCAATAAGTGTGCATCCTGCTTGCTAATTATTGCTTGCTGGGATGGTAAGGACACTCCCTGATGATTGTATGCTGGGTGGGAAAAATTGTCATGCAATACAAATAATGCGCTGTTGTTCTAGGGTTATTCTTCTTGTTCAGGTCTTTTTTTTGAGCACTTGCTAATTTAGGGTGGAAACATACTCATAAGCAAAGATGTGGGGAGTGTTGCACAAAGGCCACCTATGACACCTAGAAGTTGTACTTAGAATTGTAGATTCGCTATTGCCTTGTAGTTTGCAGCTCCCATGGCCACTCAGACGGAGAGAGGCAGGAAAGTTTCTTTCCTGGCTGAGTGGCATCATGAGAAAAGAACAAGCTGGGAATACAGCATTACCCTCCTCAGTGGGCATGCAGTCCTCCCACCTCAACAGGTGTTTTCATAGGAAAGACAACAATATTTCAGAGCATCTGCAAGTCAACCTTCATGATTAGAGCAGGGATGGGACACCCAAGGACTGAACTTCAAGGGATGTAGTTACTGCTAGCTGTAACTAAACATTCTAATTTTCTCTGTATGTGTGTATGTACATATATATATATACATGTATACATATGTGTATAGACATAATGGTAGAGCAGTCTGCTATAAGCAGTATTTCATCTCTTCCTTTTTGAATCCTTGTCTGGGTGCAGTAGCATGCTGTCTGCTTGCTGAACAGCACCTATGTTACTGTAAATAATCTTGTTAGAAGTCATTTTCTTCATCCAATATGCTCTGATTATGAAATCTCATTGAATTTCACATGCAATCATTCATACTGCTTGTGCATTTAATGTAAATCATTACAGGTCCTTCTACACTATATTGGTTTGTGTGATGTGCATATATGACTTTCTCAGCTTACTGACTCCTTTACAAATAGAGTAAAGCACATGGGAACATACTGGTAAAACCTGAAAATGCTGAAGTGTTTAATTTAGGAAATACACTGTTTTCTCACTTTGATTCTCTTTTCGTGCTTTACCTCTACCACAGGAATTTTTAGCCAGTGGCATAGTTTATGTAGACTTGCAAAATCCCTTTGTCAATGAATAACTTTTAAAATTCTTCTTTTTATGCTACAGCTTCCAAAAATTCTCATAGATAGCATACTTGTCTTTCACAGAAACTATGGCTCCTAGCTTTTATTAGATTATGATCTCTCAAATACATTTTTGTGAATCTTAGGGATCTAGATCTGTGCTTATATCTTTCAGTAAAAGGAAATGTGTATTCTTGCTTCATGTTTACTCTTCATAATTAAGATACAAGCTAAAATGTAGATCTTCCAAATTTTGAGCAACTTTTCGCTTGGTACATCTGAGCAATCTGTGTCCATCTATTTTTATGTTGTTTGCATCAATGCTGATTGCTGCTACTTCACTGTATATGTCACCTTAAAACTAAAAATTAGTTCTGTAGTTGCCGTTCAATGCTTCTTAGCTCAGTACTGCAGCTTAGAGGATAGAGTGGACAGGATACGTAGGGTAATCAGAATCAAATAGCTGAAGTAATGAATATAATTTTGTTTCTGTAGTCTGCTTGACAGGCCATCCTCAGAATTGTTTTTGGTTTAGGATTCTTGTAGTCACTATCCATGATTTATTTTTGTCCTTGTTTACAAGCCTGTTCTCTGATAATTCATGGTAATTTTCTCTCTTTTTTAGAAAAAAAAAAGATCATTGTTATTATCCTGACTGAATGCTATTAATTTATTTTCTGAGAAATGAAATTACACTTTGGACATCTGCATTTTTGGCATTTCCTTACACATTATGATTTTATTTTGCCAAGTGCTAATGCAGTGTAAAGCTATAGGTAACCGTATTTGTTCCCAGATGTGTCATCTGGGATATGTGTGATTTAGGTTAATTCTATTTCCCAGATTACAACATTTGTGGAGAAATTTAAAGCCTGTATAATTTGGTCTCATGCTGCTGCTTGTAGAAGTTACCAGTTTCTGAAGCTGTTGATTGTGATGTTTTCAGTTAAAGAATTAATATTTGCCCAATTTTTGTGCTATCTCGAGGTGCTGCAGTTTCTCCCGCTAATGAACATGTGTGTACATGTGGGAAAAAGCTTTGTATCTGTCGCTTAAGAACTTTCCATTGTTATCCAGTTAAGGTATATTTCATTGCCTCTTGGGGCCATTAATCTGTTTTTCCACTCTGCTTTTTCTGAATGGCTATGTCCTTCTGATTTCTCTCGTCTTCTTTTTCTTCGGCTGAGTGAGTACAGGATTGTAGTATAAGAGGTAAGATACATCTATCTTACTGTTTTTATTTTCCTGCAGCATTGAACAGTAAGTAAATAGAGGCACTTGTCCAGCAGGTCACATTGCTTTACACTTTTTGCAAATTCCCTGGAGCGGCAACTATTTTGGATGATGTCCCCAACAGAGCAGTCCTGATGACACTTATGTTTGTATTGTTTCTCTGAGCTGCTTCTGGGTCTGCATACTGACAGTAACTTTTACTGAGGGTTTTTTTCCCCTCTCAGTTGTTGGTTGAGTAATTACACTGCCTGTTGTAACACCTAGATAATGCTGTAATAATTAATACTGGTTGAACAGAGCATAGTGAGGAGCTGGTACTGAGACTTCTGCTGCTGTACCCTGAATGCAGCTAGGGAATCTGTGCAGAGAGAAAACAGTTTCATGGGAGGTGTTGAAAAGTTACCAGAGCTTTGTGCTACACAGAAATAAAAGCCTTGTCTTTGGCAATACAGATGTAGGAAAGAAACAAGTCTCTGATGAACAAAATAAAAATGTCGTAGGGATAGAATGGGAAAAAAAATTGTAGGAATGGAAAAAATGTAAGCAAATATGGGTAGGATAAAAGGACACAAAAATGGTATCCTCACAAACAAGTTGTTTTTCTGTGATGTGTGGGTTTCCCCCCCACCTCCTACTGCTGTCCTAGTCCTGTTTTTGTTAAGGTGTTGAGCTTACAGTTTTACTTTCAGCTGAGGAGGACTGGGCATGATTCCAGTATTAACTGTAGTTGGGCTTCTTGCCTCCCTTGCCCCTTTGTCTCAAGTAAAGTGTACATACTGCTTTAGAGGAAAGCCCTGCAGATAGTAGTTGAGGCTACTCAAGTAGGATTAGTGTTGTTGCAGAGACAGCCTTATTGATTAATCTAACTTAGTTGGTGTTTTCTGACTCACATGCTGTATGCATGTAATGTTACTGAGAAACTTTTCCATGGAAGAGCCAAATTACTTTGTACTGGAGCAAGTTATCTAAAGTAAAGACTTATGTATGTGGAACTGAGGAGAACATTGAAAAAGTTCTCTGATGATTTCTGACTAATCTTCCTTAATACCTACAGAAATACAAGTGTATGCAAGATGCTATTAATTTTCTTCTTTGTATGAATACAGAATAAAAAAATCAGTCATGCTTTTTTTTTTTTCTTTTGGGTGTTGCAAATTTTAAAAATTACTGATCTTTACATGATGGAAGAAGACATTATTGTTTTAAGGCAGCTGCTTAGCAACAGTGCATTGCTGTTTCACAATCAGCCAGCTCTTCCCACACACTGCAGTGAAATGTACGTCATTTTATGGTGACTTTCATTCCCGCTTTTCTTTTGAGTTAGTCTTAGATCTCAAAGAAAATAGAAATAGTAAGAGTTGGACAGAATAACAGGAACCTTTGGTGTCTTAACTGAACTTTTTTGTAATAGGATGATTAATGCTTTAATATCCTTCTCCAGTAACCGCTTTCCAGAAGTTCTGGCTAAGAAAACTTGGGTGAAGCCCAAGAGCTAATTCAAAGCACTTGGGGAAACCCCCCTGAAGATCCCCCTCAGTTAGGTCCCAGCGTTTGATGTATAGCTTGTATACAAATGTCTGCATGGTTGTATTCCTTCCTACCCAAACTCTTAAGAATTTTCAGTAGCAGGAGAGGTTGCATTTGTTAGGAATGGATGCTGGAGAAGATAAGCAGTGAAAGCACAATTGATCAAGCTATCTATATACATGAACAGAGATACAGGAATCAGAGAAAGTAAATACGGGAATCTTAATTTCAGGTTTGAGATTGAAGTCTCCAAACCACCCTGCTTACCGATAACTGTTGCACACTTTTACTGTACTTAGAGCTTTAGTGCAGATTACAAAAGCCTATCTCTCAGTTGATGTCAATACAGTGCAGATAAGGTGATAAAAAGACCCTTTGTGGTTTTTCATGCACTGTCACAGAGTCTTAGATTTTTTAAAACTATTCTTTTCCTCAGAGCTAAAACTGACTGGTTTAATACTAGCTCTTAAATGTTCTTTCAGTCATGTAACACTAAAATAAAATAACCTTATATGCATTTCCATTCTCTGTATTTCATTAGAAATATTTCAAAGTGATTTACTGGTCTGAATTGCTGATTTTTCATACAGTGGTGTTTTACTCAAAATAATCATTGAATACTAAACCATTGCAAATCCTCTGAGTTAAAGATAAACAACTTATAATTAAGTAGAAATTCATTTTTTTTCTTGTGGATTCACTTGCACCAACTTTTTAAAATATTGGCATTGGATTTAGTATTGTGACTTGAAAGTGGAAGGCAGTGAGTTCTGTTAAGTTCAGGTTTTTAACAGGCAGTGAGGGAGGGGTATCCAACAAAATTAACTTAAAACAGACTATGGTAGATGTACTGCTTTAGTACAGTCTTGGGTATATAGTGAAGAAACTTTTTCTCGTCATACCCTCAGGAACAGACTAAGTTTGTCCAGCTTTTTCTATTATGTACTTCATGATCTAGGCATTATTGTGTTTCCAGACCTTCTAGGTAAAATTATCAGATGATGATTTTCAGAAGACAAGAATAGGAAATAGTATATGAAAAAACTTGTCTCTTTTACAGGAAATCACAGAATCGTTAAGGTTGGAAGAGACCTCTAAGATCATCAAATCCAACCATCAAACTGTCACCACCATGCCCACTAAACTGTGTCCCTAAGTACCTCATCTATAGTATTATAGGGTTCTATAAGTATATTAATCAGAAAAGGAAGGTCAGGGTGAGTGTTCCCTCCTCTGTTGAATAAGGAAGGAAATATAGTCATGAGGGATTTAGTCATTGGCCTTCCCCAAGAAGGCCAATGGCATCCTAGGATGCATTAAGAGGAGTGTGGCCAGCAGATCGAGAGAGGTTATTCTCCCCCTCTACTCTACCCTGGTNGAAGATCATGGAGCGAATAGTCTTGGAAGTGATGTTAAAGCACATGAAAGATACTAAGCAGTCAGCATGGATTCACGAAGGGCAAATTGTGTCTGACCATTCTGGTGGCCTTCTATAATGGAGTGATTGCAGCAATTGATGAGGGAAGACCAACTGATGTCGTCTACTTGGACTTTTGCAAGACATTTGATACGGTTCCTCATGACATCCTTATCTCAAAACTGGAGAGATACGGATTTGATGGGTGAACCATTCGGTGGATAAGAAATTGGCTGGAAGGATGCAACCAGAGAGTTATGGTCAAAGGTTGGGGATATTCAGCCTGGGAAAGAGAAGGCTTCGAGGGGATCTTATAGCAGTTTTCCAGTACATAAAGGAAGATTATTAGATAGAAGGGGAGAAACTTTTTAGGTGGTCTGATTGTAATAGGACAAGGGGGAATGGCTATAAACTGAAGGAGAGGAAATTTAGATTGGAGATTAGAAGGAAGTGCTTTACCCAGAGGATGGTTAGACACTGGAATAGGTTGCCCAGAGAGGTTGTGGATGCCCCATCCCTGGCAGTGTTCAAGGCCAGGCTGGATGTGGCCCTGGGCAACCTGGTCTAGTGATTGGCATCCCTGCCCATGGCGGGGCGGGTTGGAATTAGATGATCTTTAAAGTCCCTTCCAACCTGGCCATTCTATGAATCTATACATTTTTAAACACCTTCAGGGATGGTGACTCCACTACTTCCCTGGGCAGCCTGTTCCAGTGCCTAACAACTCTTTCTGAATGATCATTAATGCTTTCTTTCAGTACTATTGTCACGGCAGGTGGAACTAAAGTGGTATGAGTCTCTTTGAAAGGCTGAAAGCATGGGTTTGCAATGTAACAAGTATAGTATGTAAATTTTGTGTGTGAAAAAGCAGTTTAGCACAAGCCTTCATATCCAGATTGGTAGAAGTGATTTATCCAAGTAAAATATCCTTTCAGAAAAGATTAAATTAGCTTTGCGGAGCCACATTAACTGTTAAAATTATGCCATACCAAAAACCTTTTTCACTACTCTTTTGTTTGGTAAACTAAAATGAGATGTTATCTGTGACTTGCTGAATTAGCAACTTTGGGAATTGTCATTACTTTCTTTTGTTGTGACAAATGATACTGCTGTGAGAGAGATCTCAAGAATACAAAGTATTTCTAAGTTGTTAGTCACTGAAACTTAATAATGGTGGGGAAAACTAGTGATTGTAAAATATGTATGTGACCTGCCTTGTTTAAAAGTTAAGTTTAAGCTTCTTTATGAATGTAAAAGACATAACTAATAAAATAAGCTCTTGTTATATTCCTATTGGAAAAAGCTGATTACTTTCTACCAATAGCTAAGTATGCTTAGGGCTATAAACACTATTAAGAGTTCCCAAAGAAGCTGGAATACTGAAGTCATAGATTGCTTCTCAAATTGTTTAGCCAAAGAAAGGAGATAGTAAGGTTTTAGAAATGTGGGACTTCCTTCTTTACCTGTTTGTTCAGTATCATTAAAACACACTGAATGATTAAATTAACCTTGTAGTAAGTAACATGGATTTTAATATTTGATTTTACTTCCGTGACTCTGAATATTTATCTAGAATACCATAAGGTGCTTGCTGTTATGGTTGCCTTTGCTAAATCCTCTTCTCTCCACGTGACACTGTAATCTTCTGTTGTCATTTGGAGATAATGCATTGTTTGTCTTCAGTCATGTATTTCACAGTGCCAGGATGTTTAGATATTGCTATAGCGGTGCTCTCTATCCAGTGAGAGGCTTTGTGGTGTTTTCTTACCTTGTATTATATTTGCTGTAGAAAGGCTGAGCAACACCAGGGTGTTAATTAGGCTTTTTGCAATGTGTTAATTAAATTTTACAAATGCGTGTTGAGTAGATCCAGTGGAACCGGTTTTTAAAGTAAAAAACAAACACTGTGTACTCAGACTTCCTCCATAGACAAACAATTGTGGTTCATCTTGCAGTATTTCATGAACTGTACAGTTCTTTCCTGGCTATTCAGTGAACACGGGTCATCTTGCACATTCTTCATTTCAAATATATAACAGGCACTAGGATTATATGAAAAATAGTTTTCTATTTTTATTTCTTCTTTGAAGATCTCTTGTAAAGTGATATTGAGATTCTCAAGTGTGAACAATTTATTAAACACAAGGGTGGAGTTGATAAAACTGTACTGACAGAGGCAGAAATGCATATTTTTAAATTTGGCACCTGTGTTCTGTACTTGATGGCAATCTATAAATATTTACATACCGCAAAAGTAAATGCTGTTGTGGTAGCTGTTACTGTTTCTTGCTTTGACAGGAATGAGTTGACTGTATCTAAGTTCAGTGACAAACTATACAAGCAAGCGCAGAGCATGGCATGTGCAGCTTCTGCTGAAGCTGCCATTTTGTCATCTTGGTAGGAGTGTATTCAAACCTCTTTTTTATTTTTTTTTTTGTCGGCATGCTTATACTTTACAGTATTAACTGATAGTTGAGAAGGAGCATTTCCGTTCATCATTTATTTTGCAGTGTCAGTCTCAACAGTTTTTCATTTGAGCTGCATGTCTGTTGTAAGATCCTTCTTAGGGCCTGCTTCATACAGAACATCCACAAGAACTCTTGTGTGTCATACTTTGTTGCATAAGAAGAACTCAGAGGGCCCCATGTAACATGGTCAGTGGTGTGACAAATATTGTAGAAATGGAAGTCAAGGTAGGGAAGGGGTATTCTGGATTTGAGAAAGATGAGTGTGCCGCCTGTCTCCCACTGAAAATAGCTCTTTCTTTACTGTACAACTTGAACAGTGAATAGCCTAGAGAGCTATCCTTTGCTGTTGTTACCCAGGAAAGGTCACCCAGGCCATGAGGGAGCAGATCCTATTGAAACAGCTCTGGGAGAAAGGGAGCTGAAGTTTTGTGTTTGCAGCATGGTGTGGCTGGTCTGGTGGTCTATAAACACTTCCTGCATTTCACTAAATGCTATATATGAATTTGATACTCTTAACATGCAGTATAACAGCTGGATGAGCTTTCTTGCATAGTAATAGTATTGTTTTAAAGCATGTGCCAGATGTAGGGGCTTACTGCCCACAGGCACTGGTCTGTACATCTGCTGATACCAGTGTTCTACTCACTTGTTCTGTCAGTAGCATGATTTTTTTCCTTCTTGCTTCCTCAGGTGTTAGCCACCTCGGCAAACTGTCTCCTTTGCAATCTGAGGGCCTGCCATGGTGCTGATGGTCCCGGTTAAGCTACAGTTAAATCTGTCTACCTGCCCTTCCCATAATCTCTGGGTTTACTTCTGTGCTGTGTCACATCTGTGGAAATCTTCCCGTAGCTGATCAGAAAAATCACTCACTGCTTCAGGGGCATTCATCACAAATTGGCAAGTTGCTGGATGGACTCTGAGAGAAAATGAGTGCCCATACTGACAAGCTGGAGCTGCTATATTGCACCTGTTGTGTTGTTTCTGCTGCTGCTATTGCAGCTGCTGCCTCTATTCCTCCTGCGTTTCTTAGTGCAAAGACTGCATCTCCTTTGAAGCTGAGGTTCTGGAGAACTTAATTGTGACCTCTTTGGAAGAGCAAATTGTCTTCCTGTCTTTTAACAACTATAATAATATTGTGCTCGTCAGGACCTTGGAGCATTACTGCTATACTGTTAATAAATAATAAACCAAACATATGTTAAGGGTATCGAGATGATTTAAAGGTTATACAGCTTACTATGGGGGCGTTCTCACTACAGGCAAAAAGCATTTCAGAAGCATTTAATAGTTAAAAGTTTAGCTGGTCTCTGTCTTACACTAGCCTTAAAATTTCTGTTTCTAGCATTGCCTGTGTTCCATAGGAAGATTAAGTATATTAGAATAGAGAAACTTGTAGCATGTTTTATAGATAGATTTTGAACCTGCTTGCCATCAAGTTTGTCTGTACTAATGTTCCCACCTGGGACAGCAGTGTTGACAAACATAAGCTTCTTTTAAGCACCTCCAAAAGCTGTCAAGTCTTCTTTTGGCGAGTGATACACATGTATCTAAAATCCACACTCCCTGCCCAACATGGTGGCAGTCGAATAGGACAAGAAAGAAACCATAAGTGGGTATCTATTAGACAAGAATCAATAGAAGAGTTTGGTATATTTTTCTATTAGACAAGAGTCAATAGAAGAGTTTGGTATATTTTTCAGAGTTAGGTTTATGGTTGCTTTTTGTCATATAGTTTTTGGTTTTTACAGGTATGTAGTTTTGACTTGAGATATACCTTTGTTTAGAGCGAGGTCATTGTTCTCCAAGTAGTGAGATGTCCAGACAAAAAGGAATTTCATCTAGTCCTTCTTTTGAGGAAAATGTAACAGAAAAGGAACAGATCACAAGTGTATAGCAGATATCATGCTGAATGTCAGTTAGGAACATCATAATCTTAACATGAAAACCATGAGGTGCAAGCAGACTGTTTGTGCCAAGACGTGAAAGGTCTGGTTCTCAATACCGCGAGTTGTAAAGGATGAGAGAGTCCAGAAGATCTAAAGGGGAGTGATGAGAGTGGTCACACTCTTAGAAAAAATATAGGAAGGGGCCTGGATAAGTGGATCTTGTTTCTTCTACAAAAGAAGACTGATGGGACACATGATAAGTCTTCAAAGAAGTGAAAAGTTGCTATATACAGGAGAGGAACAAACTTTTCTGTTTCCATTGTGAGTGGGACAGAGAGCAGTGAGTTCAAATTTTGGCAGAGGAAATCTAGATCAGATATTAGGAAAAGTAGTCGTTTCCAATAGTAAGTGTAGTCAAGCACTGGAATAGATTGCTAAGGGAGGTTGAGGAGTCTCCAGCATTAACAATCTTTTTTAAAAGACTAGTTTGGAGAAATACTGACACTTACTATTGATTCAGCTTTGGAAGAAGAAAGGATTGGTGACTTCGCAAGATTCCCTCTTGATCTTTTTTCTAGATGTCTTTAAAAAAATGTTGTTAAAGTAATGCAGAGCTATCTTGGCGAAATAGCAAGAATTTACAGTGTAGCTTTGCAAGAATGTACATTTTTACATCCATTCCTATTTTCTTTCACATTTGAAATATTTCATAGTTTAAGTCCTGTAAAATATATTGTAAGTTGAACTGTTGAACTGTGCATTGTCCTTGGTTTTGTAACTACCTTATTAGAAAGATGGTATGTATCAAAAGAAACTTGTATATGTATTAAAAAAAGCCTACATTCAGGCGACTATGAGTTTCGTATCTTCTCCCAATAGTTCAAAAGCATCTTTGATGTTTTTATATGTGAAGCTGAAACAGTATCACTTTCGTGGCAGCCCAAACCATCATATATGAGTTACAAGTTTATAAATATGAAAATAATTTGAGATTTCAAAAAAGCGCTGTTTATTTTAAGTGGCAAAGTTATTACAATCCAAATCTGTCATTGGCTGGGAAAGCTAACAAAGGCTGAAAAATGCTTTTCAAATAAAAAACATATCCATCTGGTATTGTTTATGTCTTGCAACTGTATTGTACTGGCCATCATTTAGTCCACTTGATCTACATATGTTTGTTCAGGGTTTTTTGTTTGTCTTGATTTATAGATGATTTTGATGAGCTTGTGGTGAGTAACAATGATATTCTGCTCAAAAATATCGCTGAAGATCTGCGGAATCATTTACCCATCGAGGCGATGTTTAATTCAGAACATCAAGCTATTCAGAAAGTAAGCTAATGATTATGGTCTCCTTTTGCTGAACCACATCATTTATTTGGGGACTGTGCTGATTTCAGTTTTAGTAGTAGTTCATAATCATAGAATCATAGAATGGCCAGGTTGGAAGGGACTTTAAAGATCATCTAATTCCAACCCGCCCCGCCATGGGCAGGGATGCCAATCACTAGACCAGGTTGCCCAGGGCCACATCCAGCCTGGCCTTGAACACTGCCAGGGATGGGGCATCCACAACCTCCCTGGGCAACCTGTTCCAGTGCCTAACCACTCTCCGGGTAAAGAACTTCCTTCTAATCTCCAATCTAAATTTCCCCTCCTTCAGTTTATATCCATTCCCCCTTGTCCTATCACAGTCTGACCACTTAAAAAGTCTCTCCCCTTCTGTCCTATAATCTCCCTTTAGGTACTGGAAAACTGCTATAAGATCCCCTCGAAGCCTTCTCTTTTCCAGGCTGAACAATCCCAACTGTCTCAGCCTGTCTTCATAGGAGAGGTTCTCCAATCCTTTAATCATCTTTGTGGCCCTCCTCTGGACTCGCTCCAACAGCTCCACATCTTTTTTATGCTGAGGAAAAAGATGTAATAATAGAGGATGAGCACTGGATTGAGGTGTAGGAAATCTCGGTTTTGTTCTCAGGTCTGTTGCTACATGATTGTGTGACCCTGAGAAAGTTGCTTCATAGTTCTTAATACTTTAATCATAAGTTCTTTGGCATAACTTCTGTTCTATGTGGTATGGCACCTGTCACAGAGATTCTTTAATGCTACCTCCATGACAGACTCTAACAGACTCCTTAAGGAAAACAGAAATACAGGGCCACTGTTTCACTACTGCCATAATGTGGGCAGCCCAGAAATGACTGCCAGCTCTTTTCAGATTCTGATATCTCAGAAAGAGGTCTGTGAGTCCTGTAGGAGGGGAGAGCACCTTTTCTACTTGAGCTGTCAGTATAGGTAGAAAGTTAATGCATTTCCCAGGAAAGTCGTGTGGCTCCTAAATGGGCAAAGTGAGCCACATGCAGCAAGCCTGGGAGAGGGAGGAAAGAAGACTAGTAGGTTGAAGGTGATACCCCTTGAAATTATGAGAAGGCAAGCATCCCAACTGGTGTTCTTCTGACTGAGAATGATGCCTGTGTTTCTAGACTGAGGCATAAGGCATAAAGATGAAAATATTCAGACAGTAGAAGCTGAGAAGCAAAATTGCCCTTTTCCCCAAATTAAAATTACATTCTTATTAAAGCGAAGGAGAAAAAGCTTCCTTTACCCTGTACCTTCTCTAGAGCCAAGCAAGCACTAAGGAGACAAAATTCACAGCAGGTCTCCTACTCTGCTATTGAAACCAGCTTGCTTACTAGTTATTTCAGTGGAATTTGATGATCTAGTTTACATGCAGGATTTCTGTGGTTTCATTTGTAATTTTTGAGTAGGCAAAAACTTGGATCTCGGGGATTTTGAAAATGGTAGGATGGTGAGACAATTAACTGTGTAACAGCATATGTGAAATTAAGAGACTCGATTATGTCTTTCTTAGATATTGTTCCTCTTCTCAGATACACCAGCATCCACTGCCCATGATTCATGTTGATGCATTCCTTTATGATGATGATTTTGTTGATTCATTGTGTGAGGAGGGGAAAATGAGTAGGAGCTACTGCACAGAGTGTGGCTCATACAAGACTGCATCTTTAGGTAAGTGCTCTTTTTGAACATGAGAAACAAATTCAGTTTAACTAGACTGGTTTATGCAGTGACTCAGCTGGGCAACACACATCCAGCTGATGGAGGACTGTGTCCAGACTGGTGCAGTACGCACGCCAAAATTATCTCCCATAACCAATGGAAGGAAACTCTTACACATGTAAGTTGAATTAATTTGCACTGTATGAGTGACACCAGTTGCCCACAAAAACTGGGCAGGGAAGAGGCAGGGCTCTGTACCACTGAAAAGGTGGATGCAAGAGGAAGACAGTAGTCTGTGAGTCCATGCAGTAGGCTTAGTTTCCTCTTGCGTGCTGAAAAGCTGTGGAAAACACCATCTGTCTTAAAGCTTGTGCGTGGTGTGGTACAGATCATTGCTGTCACCAGTATAGCACAGACATTGAAGGAGGAATGGTTTAAATGGAGAACATTCCATTCCTTAAAACATTGGAGTTGAAATTCAAGCTATTAATATGTCTGCCCATAAAAAGGTTTGCATGTATTATGTTGAGCCTTAGGTACTGTGCTTCCTTCTTCACTTAAATAATTCCAAGTTACATTGGTTTGTATTCTTTAATGTGTGTGACTGTACAGAAAAAGGTAATTCAGTTTCATGAAGGATTTCAGAATTCTCCATGTAAGTGAAGGAATCCCCAGACTCAGGACAGGCTACTTGGCAAGCTACCTCTTAACCTGCAAACTCTGGTTTTCCAAGGTCCTCAATGGTAGTTCAGACAGGAAACCATAAAGGTTTTCAGTGATGATAGCTCTTCAAATTAATGTTTCATTGATTAATAGTACAGTAGTTAGTGCTGCCCACCCAAAACCTTTGTTCTGTTCTTATTTCCCAGAGTTTATTTCGCATTCCTTTTCCCTCATGGAACTGAAGTTTCTTTATCAACATGTACTGCCTGACCTGACAGGAAAGGTAGTGGTTGACGTTGGCTCCAGGCTTGGTGCAGTGCTATTTGCGGTAACTTCCAGCACAGGAATTCATATTTTATTACTGTGACAAACATTTTTCCCTCTTTTCTGACTGCCTACTCTTGTTACTCCATCTTAGATGAGACATTCTGAAAGGCACCTCAGATCTGATTCTCTGAAGAGTATAAGGTGCTCTTTACTAGCAGTTTCAGTTCTTGTTCTGTTCCTCAAAAGAAGGAATACAAATGATCTCGCTTATGGAGAGGAAAAGTCTGTGGTCCAATAGAGTAGCATATTGGTATCTCACATGCTGCTCTTTTGCTAGTTCTTGGTCTGTCTCTCCTTCATAAGTAAGTTTGTCCTCTATGGCTTGACCATGTCTATAGGTAGATTAGTTACGTTAAATTCTTTTATGAAGCTGACAAACTGTTAAATTATACAAAGGAAGACTTTCATATGAATTTGTCTCCAAAACCATATTGTCCTGCTCTGCGTTTTAAAATGCACATAAAATACTTCATCAAGAAACTCGAGTGCTATTTTGATTGCTTTTGGCATGACCAGTGCAACATATGGCCAACAGCAATGCAAAACACACATTACAACTTTCTTTAAAAAGTCAGTGGCTGTTTCAATCTTGGAAACACTTGAGCATGTAATTTTACTCATCTGAATAATCTAATTTAGGGACTACTCAAATGAGGAAAGTTACTCCCATTGGTAAATATTTGCAGCATTGGATCCTTAAATGGTAACACTTTTGCTAGCATGAATTTATTTTGAAGTACCTAAGTCCTTGTATTGTTATAGTCTCAAAGTAGAGGAAGTGTTTTTAAAAAAAATAAAATTCTTTTTAATCTTGTTCTTGGATTGTTTTGGAGGAGAGCAGACTACCTTCACAGGTTGCTTTTCTACTCTCTTAAGTGAAATGGTTTCAGAAAACCATTAATAATCTAGTAATTAGATTGTAGTATATAGATACCTCAGATATTCTGTATCTTTAGCGTTGTTTGTTTGCCCTTGCCATTGTTGGCAGACTAACTACAGTGTTCAGTGGAGACAATGGCACTTAAGGCAGTATCTTCATTAGTATTTTCATTAGGGCCCCATAGGCTCAAGGAATTGTACTTT
The DNA here is from genome assembly GCA_013396975.1 of Bucco capensis. Taxonomy (NCBI): domain Eukaryota; kingdom Metazoa; phylum Chordata; class Aves; order Piciformes; family Bucconidae; genus Bucco; species Bucco capensis. The sequence continues at coordinate 242,554 of VWZO01003919.1, read as the reverse complement.
TTTTTTTGACCCTAACATCTCCAACAATTTTCCAAAATCTCAGTCTGAAATTGAACCATTATTTTTTGTCTTATTATTAAGGGATATTTTTTTTTTCATATGTACCTGTATGAAGCACCTGAAAATAGCAGTAATACAATACTTAGAGGTGATGACAAAGACCCTGTACCAAAATACCCCATTATATTTCTGGTGCATTTTCCTCCATTTTCACTCACTTTGACTGTGTGTATCTCTCATGTTAGTTTTTTTTCTCTTGCTATTTTCTTCTTCCATTCTCCCAAGAAACAAAAATATGCAGAGTCTTTTCCTTTCACACTATTTTTGTAACTTGGTTTGTACTGCTTTTTTTCCTTCTTAGACCATTTTCCATCTGTTTTGCAACTGAAGCTGAAGCATTCATTTTCTTCTTATTTTTTTTTACCTGTCATTTTGGATCTCTTATTAAAATTCATGAGACATAAGTGGAATTGCAAAATCAGGGGCTTAGCTCTGAAAAACGTCACGTTCACTGAAAGACATTTCTCAACTTGCTGTTTTAAAATGCTTTCTTAATCTTGAGCTGTGTTTTATTTTTTCCGTTTTAATTAAATTTTTGAACTTGTTTTAAAGGCATCAGTAACTAAATTTCCTTTTCCTAATACAGGGTTATCTTTATAGCTCAGCATCCCAGCTATATGGAGTAGAAATGAATGCAGGCTTTTGCCAGTTGCAAGAAATTATGATTACAAAATACCAGTTCATTGACAGAATAAAGGTAATTAAATATATGGTTTAGCCTATGTATTTTTAATCACTGTGTCCTGTTTTTGTGAGTGGGTGATAAATCAACATTTTGAAAATAATTGTCTGCCTTTGCTTGTTTTGGTCATAAGCAAAGGCTTTGCATTAGGAAAAAAAATATAGCAGAGAGGAAGAGAGAAATTACCAAAATATGATAATGTGTTGAATCACTTAGCCTTTTTCCTGAGTGGACTTACCTGCTGGCTCACACAAAACAGATATATCTTAACTGTTTATCCCAGTGAAATTGATGACATTGCCACTGACTTCTGTGAAAGTGTCTGAAGAGTTTATGTCATGAATAACAAAACTTAATGTCTATGTTTCCTTACTGTTAGCAGAAAGCTGTTTGTAGGATTTGCAGATTTACATCTAAGAACATCTAAAGGACTTACGGCTACTGGTATTTCCTTTCTTGGAATGGATGTTCATGTGTACCTTCCACAAACAAAATGGATTTCAAACACTGTAATATCATTTCCCTAGTCAAATTACGAAAATAATCACTACTATTTTGGTGGGGAGGAATCCCCTTTCTTGGGAATAGCAGTTATTTTGTTACCAGCAAAAGATGGTAAGTAGAAAATGCTGGGTAGAATACTGCCTTTAATCCTGTGTTATATGCATGTGCTCTTGAATGGAGTCACACAAACTGCTGCCTGTAGCAGTTTCCTGGGGATTAAAGTAACTAATTTTAAACTGGAAAGAAATAATAAACATAAAATATGTAACACAATAAGTAGTATCATCGGTTTGCCCAACTCAATCCCAGTTACTGCCAGTTTATCTGCAGCCTTTGGTTTTTGCGTGTTTTTTGTGTTCATGACACTGTTGTGATGAGACTGAAGGTGCAGTTAGGAGCTCTGTCAAGTTAACTCGGTGGAGCTGGAGATCTAGATACATGGTTTTCGGTCTTGTACATTCTTTATTATAAGCCTTTTTGGTTTTCCTTCACACCTTGTAATTCTGCTGAAGTATTCATTTCAGAGCATAAAGATAATATGTTTTCAAAGCAGTGCCTGAGGACTTAGCTACTTGAGTCTCATTAGATGCTAATTTAGTCATGTGACTGTTGTTATCACACTGCTTTGAACATTTAAATCTTAGATTTTTATTTCACCTGCAAATGAATCCTCTCTAGAGACTCATACCAGCTTGAAAAATAGTCTAAATCCAGTTACTGGTAATAATTTATGACACAAATTTGAAAAACTTTTAAGAGAGACTTCTTAAGTAACAACTATTTTTTTTTCATGATATTCTGAATTTTTATTAGAGTATGTTCCCAAAGAACAGCAGGGTGGAATCATATCCTTAGTGGCTAAATCTTCGAGTGGATCTTGTGTTTCTTTGCTCAATCTGCTCTGTAAATGCAGACTAATTGAAGTTGTTATTCAAGTTAAGGAAACATCAACACATGTTCAAAGTTTCCCAGTAGTTTAAGCATCTTTCTGAATTGAGGCTTAAAGTGTTAGGACTGCCATTAGTAAGGCATGAAGGAAATACAGTGCTAATTTTGTAGCACAAGAAGTCGACTGGTAGAACAGTCCACCAGTCACTTGTGTTTGGATTTAAGGACAGCTGCTAAGCTTCTTTGTACAGAAATCCTGTGGTTTTGTATTTTTGCCCCTTGAAAATTAGAGAGTAAAGTAAAATGCTTTTTTAGCCTTAGAAGTAGTGATCCAAATCCCAGTTAAAATCAGATGAGTCTTAGTTGTAACACATGAGTTCTGGCAGATCTAGATGGGGCATGTTTTGTGCCTAGCTGTCTGTCCTGCCCCATTGCAGGAGGCTGTGGCCTGCGTAACGGAACAGCAGTCAAGGCTATATCCATAGTACCTCTACCATCTCAGTTTATGAGATTCATTTTAATCTGCAGTTAACAGTGGCTTTATGCAAAGGACATGAATCGACAACCAGGACCACACTCAGGTGGTGGCCTGAGTGATCTGTTTTCTTTCTCTGGTGGTTGAGTGCTTGAACTTCTCGATCAGCTCCTGTACTGCTACAGGTCATGGTACACTGTTTTAAGATAAATTACCAGCAGTCTTAATTGTCCTTAGAAGATCTAATTTTCATGAACTAGTGGATAAGTATCTCACATGTCCACACACTGAAGGTGAAAGTAGAAATTTGACCAGTCATTCTGAGAGCTAAACTGTCCATATTTCTCAATTAGATAAGGAGGAATACATCAGTTACCCTCCCAACAAGTATTGATCTATTAAGTGGGCAAAACATTTTTCAACAGATAAATGTTTTTAATTTTCTATACTAGCATTCAGCTTTCCTGTCAGAATTAGTAATTCTTTTTTACATCTGTCCAGTTTTGAAAAGATTTGACAAAATGTGAAATGTTGAATCTTATCAGGTTCATATATTCCCAGCACAGGGTAGTAATAGATTACAAGGAAAGAAAAGCAGTTGTCCAGATTTTCCATCTGTTTTCAACATATAGGGATGCACTTTCAAAAAGATCTGTGGAATACAAGTAATATTCAGATTGGCTTTCTCTCACTTATCCCTTCAAAAGATGTTCCCACTTATATTTCTCCTAAGATTTGGGATGTTATAATTCTCCTTGTTTAAGAGGAAATCAAATACATCTTGTTCAGAGTGTTAACGAGCATCCAAATTCTTCCGTCACTATAATCTCACCTGTTTGAAAATGACATGGTGTGCTAATACCCTTTTTGGTAGATGAAGGTAGATGAAATCAAACCAGCTCCTGGAGACTCCAGCTGACTGGAGAGTGGTTTAGTAAAGTAAAACACTTGCTGTTCTCCCGTGCCACTGAACATCCTACATTTACAGCATTCCCAGTCCCAATAATGTTGCAAGAATTCTGCTGTCAAACCTGGATCTGTAGTGTCTTTTCTGGCTATAATCCTTAGGGGACCCACTGAGCCTGTGAGATGCCTTTTAATGTCCTCAAAAAAAGCTTTAGCTAGCTTATCATCTTTCTTGAAATCAGTGAGCGTTTATGATAAAATAGAGGTAAGTTAAATGTAACAGCTATCACATACTTTATCACCTCTTTTATGGTACACAGTGTTCTAAACCAAAAGTCAGATGTGGTTTATTTCACTTAACATAAAGAATCAAGTATTTCAGCTAGAGGACTAAAGGAGATAAATCTTTTTCTTTTTTTTTTCCTTCCTTTTTTTTTTAAAGCTTATTCTGGTTATTTACTTCAGTTTTATCTACTGTGAAGGCAGTGAAATAGCCATTTTTGTGACTGGTCCAAATTGGTGGTAGCAGGTGCTGTATTAGGTTAACAGGCTTCATGGCTACTTGAAGGCTGTATTTTTCTCTTTAATTAATTCATGCCTTGTGAAAATTTTCTCCTTCAGGTGGTTCATGCAGATATTTGTACTCAGGCTTTACTTCTTCAGAAGGCTGATGTTGTTGTAATGAATAATGTTTTTGAATATTTTCTTGACAGACAGGAACAGGCCAGGTAAGCTATGTGTCCAAACAAGTTATCTATTTCTTTGGCAATGTGTCTTAACCTTGTGAGCTATGGAAAACCTTAAGGTTGTGCTTTTTGAAGTCACATGTCTAAATTAGATAAGGAAATGGTTTTAAGTGGCCTACACTTAATTGTTACACTTAACTGCTAAGGTGTTGTGGCAATTGTTCCTTGTTAAACCCACTGCTGCTTTGTATACCCAAACTTTGCCCTGAATCCTTGCACTGATCTGTTAAAATAGTATCTTGCTGATAAAGGATCTGAAATTACTATACCAGCATAAAGCCGAATCTTTAGAAAGAAGACAAGTCATTGACTTGTGGATGTCAGAGCCTTAATACAGATACAGGGCAAAATGTGGTTATTACTGATCTTTCTAATGTTTCTTCACAAGGATGTGGTAGGAAGCAAACACATGGCTTAAGGTTTTCTCCTTCCACTTCAAGCACTTATCCATTTAAAATGTGAATAACTTTACCATCCAAAGTTACTGTGCCTTTAGAATGGACAGTCAAAAATAAAGGGTGCCTATGTGTCCACCATCCCAGCCAACAGTGTGACATTCACTAACAGTTTCAGCTAAGGCTTGTCCTACTGCCCTTGATTCCTAGGCAGTAATGCCAACTAGAGAGGCACAGAATGGATGGGTGAAAGGCAGGGGGTGTTTCAAATTGCCAGGAGCTTTGTTTCCAGGCACATGACTGAGTATTCACTTCAGGAACTCAGGGGTAGTGGGTTTATGTTACATTAGTACCATGAAGACAAATGACATTTGAAGAATGCTGGAAATTAAATTCTTTTTAGACTAAATTGCCATGCTCTGAGAAATGATATGACTTGGCAAAATCAGAAAAAAAGGAATGCTGGGGGCTATATTTAAATACTCTCATTGCTAATGTCTTAAGTATTTTATCATGCCTCCAAAGTATGTGTGTAAAGAGTAGCTTGTTGTTTAGCTTAATAAAACAGTGTGCTCAGAGACTGGATTTTTTTCAAACTCAAAAGTTTAAAGGGACTGAATGTCAATGTTTAATCTTACTTAATCCAAACTGAAGATGTTGACAGCACAAAATGACATGTATGTATGTATAAGAGTTAAAAAGTTACAAAATCTACCACTGTAAGACCATATATTCCCTCTGTTTTTAGTACAAAGCTTGATTTTGTTCATGCAAAGATATTTGCTTACATATTAATATTGACTAATAAACGTGTATAGCAAGTGTTTAAGCTTAGTCTACCTCTGGCCATTAAACTGTAAATTTTATAGCAATTTTGAATTAAATGTGGATTTTTTTTTTTTCCGTTAAAAAACAATGACTTTAAAATATGTTTCAGAGCTTGGGAATTTATTGCTTGTAATGTAAGGAAAAAAGAGTCCTTATTAGTGACAGTTCCAAGTCTTAAGGAATCCCTCTCAAAGCTCCAGGTAAGTTCCCTCAGCCAGTTTTAGCTAACACATTTTGTCACTTTCTATGAAAGTGTCAGTTCTGTAGTTGAGGTTATCTGCTTGCCAGTATTGCTGTGAGGAATGATAATGTGGTTTTGTGCATAGACTAAAAGATGTAGGACTCTGGATTCTGTTTCCAAGTTGACCACCAATATAATATCTTCATGCATTTTGATTGTCCTCGTCTGTAAGATGGAAATCCCGGTCTATATCAATAGGCTGCATGAATCATTGTATTTATCCTGTGTATTACTAACAATACCTTAGCTGCAAGGTTTAAAAAAAAATAAACAAACAAGCAAAAAAAAAAATCCCGCCAAAAAAACCAACCAAACAAAAACTCAACCCCAAAAACATTAGCAAAGCCATATTATCATGTAAGTTTTGTGATGATCATACCCACTTCCCTCGACTTCTTCCTGGTGTAGTGGTAGAACCTCAGAAGTACAGATGTATTTATGAACTTCTAGAGGCAAAACCTTGGAAAGTTTTCACTGTTCAGCTTTACATTTGCACATTGCCTTGAAACATGATAATCTGTTTTCTTAAGCCAGTGGGAGAAAGGGACATACTCAAGAAGGACCATCCCTGAGGATACTCTTGTCTTCTGACCTGCTGTTAGCATAGGATGTGACTCATAATACAGCAGTATGAGCTGTTAGAAGTACAGATGAAAGAGAGATATGGTCTCCCAATTTGCAAAGTGTTTACTGTCAAGGTTCTTGGATCAGTGGCATAGTTTAATGAAAACAAACATGACAACAGTGTAGCTTTCAAAGATACTGAATGCCCTGTGCTGCTGCTGTTCCCTGAGCAGTAACCACTTGTGATGGACCAACCTCTGCTTTGTGTCCATTCTGCCACAGGTCATCAGCAGATTAGAGTTATTTGTATGATGCCTAAACAAATTATATGGGTAAGCTTTAGGTAGGAAACAGAACACTGATCATACATGACAAGGTTATTTATAAAGTGGCTTGGTTGCCACAGTAGTGTGCTTGAGAGAAATTGAATCACTTATTGCCTGTATGCTGATGGGTGAAATAGATCCTCAGCCCCAGGAGCAGCAGTGCTGTCATTTGACCCTTTCTTGGAGCAGGATGTAGTTACACAGCAGCTGAGAAGCCCTTTGTAGCCTTAATACAGTACTCCCTGGGTGTAAAACTAGAAAGTACCTGTGATTCTTGTATGGTACAGTTAGCTGCTCCCTCAACATGTCAGTCAAAGTGTTGCCTTCTTACCAGGATGCCTGAGGCTTTCACAAATACATGCAGAGAAATAGTTGTAACATGCTAGCAAAATATCTGGACTATTGACTGAGATAATTTTTTAAAGTTACATTTATTCTTTCCTATTTCAGTTAAATATTATTTCCAGAAATGAATTTATCATTGCTGCATAATTTGGAACGACTAATCTCTCTTATTAATAAGTCTTGCCTTCTTAATGTTGTACTGCCCTTGAAACTCCTGCTGTGTTTCTCAACATTGTGTTAATTTACAAATCTGTTTTCATTGTTTCAGACTGATATACAGCTCAGCCAGTGGGTCGAAGAGGTGCAGCTAAACTATGATGTTTGTATGGAAAAGGATGTTGACAGGGAAGCACTTGAACAAATACATTTATACAAGATTCTCTAGTGCCTAGAAAAAATTACTAGTATCCTTGTATTATCATATATTTTGGATCTAAAATTGATTGATTTGTGTGAATAAATGAGATAAATATTATTATTGTGATTAATCTGAGTCATATCTGTGGTTTGTAATGAAAAAGAATCTTTTGAAACAGATTGTCATATGGAGGCATTCTATCTTAACACAGTATATTGACTTTTAACTAGGAGATATCCTTATGGTTTCGTTTTTGCAGAAATGTTAGAGTGGCTACATGCTGATGCTAAAAGAATTTTTGTTCACTAGCATTGTGGACTGCTAATGTTTGATAAATATATCAAAACAAAGAATAGTGAACTGTTATTAGTGTGAATGATAAGAATGCATTTAGCATAATGTTACTTAAAAGCTGCAGTACATTAGGGTTTGCTGGTTTGTATTGGTATAGATAATTTCTTATTAACAGTAATCTTTATTATTAACAGTATTATCTTTAATCTTCCTCTTACAGATTTTGTAGGTTTTCTCTCCAGGGTCTGCTAAATAACCAGAGCATCTACTGGCATGAGTTATGAGAACCAAGTCCTTCTGTTTAGTGAGTTGTCCTTGAGGTGGCTATTAATATAAAATACTAAAAGACACCAAGGAGCCCTTGAGAATTACTACAGCAAGTCCAGGATGACAGAACTGTGTTCCATATCCTGCATTTCTGCTGGGAATGGTAGGAAGTGTAATAAGGGGTTAAGAAGCTGAAAATTCTGAACAGGTGTCATGGCTTAGTGGAGGTTTGGTGGTGGCATAAAACACTGGAAATTCGTAACAGAGCCTCCTCAGGGAGAAAAGATCCACATACGCCCACCACATTTATATTCAGCTTTTACATTCTAAGGATGTGAAGCTTTTAGTCAGCTGAAGAATGCTTCGGTTTCTAGCAAACATGAACAATTCAAGAGCAAAAATACTAACTTCAGGAGTTTTGGACTAAGTGCCTTGTGAATTTAGAAGCATTGTTAGTGTCTAAAAGTTTGCTACACAACTAATGTCTAGTGCAAATGGGAAAACTTTAAATTGGATTTCAATCTTCAAATGATGTACAGGTCAGTGAACTTGGTAATATGCTGTAAGCAAAATGGAGCAGTGGCCATTAGGCACTCATTAATAAGTAAATGGTACTGTAGAAAGAATAGTGAGTTTTAAGAAGTTTTATTTTTCATAGTCTATTTGGAGCAGAGGAGGCTGTTTCAACTTCATTGATACTGAATTGCTGCAGCCCAAATACTGTATTGAAACTATTCTTCATGCATTTAAAAATGAACAAAGAAGAAAAGCTTTTCTTGAAATTTTTGTTAAAGTACAGTAACTGAACTGTTGATTACTTAGTTGACAATGAGACAAATGCCACTAGAAAGAGAACCTAGGAGAAGAGGTGAGGTAATGCAAGGCTAATAGGTCTAACAAGGAGAGAATGAAAAATGAGAAAAGAAATGCCTGTGCAATTCAGAATGAGGAAATGAGCACTATAGTAATCAGTACAGTACAATGGAAGCTGTGACTAGATTTTGAGTGTATAAATAGGCTGCTATAAAAGGAAAACTGCGTCTTAAAAACCTACTTCATAACCCTACTACCACGTGAGAAGAAAACACCGTGTAGGAATGTTACTTACTTCTTCCAGAGGTCCTGCAAGATCTCCTGAATCAGTTGTCAGGACTTTTGGCTCACCATACTGGCTATAATCTGTGCCCTGCACCTTGTTTTGGTAATACAGGAACTATAGCTTTCGTTGCAGTTGTTTCCCATCTTCATACTCAGTCTTCAAATACTTCTTTTGGGTGTTGATCTCAGATAAAAAAAATTTCAATAGACTGGAGCAGATCACTAGCATATTTAATCACATCTGTATTCTTTGACTCTGAAAATAGCATGCGCACATCTGCAGCTCATATGCAACAGAGGGTACAACAGGGAAGCTCTCCTTGTCTTTTTTAGATTTAGGAGAAAAACAAGAGGTGAGTTCAAGCAGATGAACCTTCCCGTCTTCCCCTCCTGCCCTTAACAGGTCCTTGATTTAAACCCATACCCCAACATGTTCACAGGGAAGACATAGTCATAATTCAGTTTTGTTTTGTTAAACTAATACTCGGAACCTGTCTGTCCCTTTAGACATCTCTTCCTAACTTGGCTTCATAGTACTGAAGCTCATAGGGCCATTCTTAAGGATTATTATGAGCTACTTAACTTGTCTGCTGAAGACCTAGAAGCTACTAGTGTGTGAAAGAAGGTATTAATTGAATTTGTCCTTTTCACAGCTTTAACTTTCGTTATCTGGCCCCTGTTAGGCCTGTTAGAGATTCTCACACACAGGAGTAGCAAAAGTAAGGTGTGAGGAGGTTTGCTAAACCTTGTGTGAAAGTGGGTGAATGGATCCTCTCTGTATATGCTCAGAAGTTCTCAGACATCAGCTGAAATGCTTGCAAAAGTGTGTGTATTAACTCAGGTTTTTCTTATTTGGCTTGAGAAAGCTGCCAAAGGTATATCCAGCATGCTGAGTCCTTGTTCTCAGATCTCCTACTGCTCTATTCACAGTATTTTCCAGATGATTGGACTTTTCTCTGCCTTGGTGTCTACAATGAAAATGGGAATAACAAATCCAAAATCAGAGCATGGTTATGAATTAATATTAGTTGCTTTGAGATTGTCATATAAAAAAGTGCTAAACAGCCAAGCTGTTCTTTGTAAACTGACTTAATTTAAAAGACCTGAAAAGCAAAGAGCATACCAGTATGTCTCTGAGATAAATTTTCTGGCCCTTTTCTTCACAAGATGGCATTGAAAAGGAAGCCTAGATTAACCACACTCAGTGTTGAAAATGCATAAATAATTATTTCCTAGTGCTGTCTGGTTTTACATTGTCCTTGCTTTTTAGATGGTCAGTGGTGTTGGGAGGAGCAGAGAGGGGAGAAACAACCCCCCATGGGTACCCAGATTTTTGGTTTTGTGTGCAGGGCAGGTCTGTGACAGCTACCGCAGATAGCATGGTGGCTGTTGAAAGCTGCCCATCCCTGAACTGCTTGCTGCCCTGAACAGCTCTTGGGCTGCGCAGTTGGTGTGCTACATGATCCTGTGAAAGACAGCTCCTTATATCACCTGATGGGGGTCCTGACTCCAGCTACGACACTGAAATCCTGTGACCATGAACAGCTCAGAAGTCACAAAATTTCACATTTGTAGTTCTGAATTAGAACAAATTGATCTGAGGGAGCTGTATATCTCCAGTGCTTGTTATCACCAGGAGTTTCTGGCATACATGGAAAGCAGCTCCACTCTTCCTCAGCAATGTCATTTTCCCTGTAGTACTCTGGCTTCTGCAGGACAAGTTACTTGAAATTTAAATCTGTCAAGAACTGTAAACCAAAGATGACTTCCTGAATCCCCTTTAATAGGGCAAAACTGTCAAGCAGTAAAAATGATAGATTAACTTTGCAGACAGAAAACATTGCAACAATTTTTTCTGGAAATTGAGGTTTTTTTTAAAAAAAAAAACAACACCACGAGCCTGGGATGGGCAGCCAGGCTGTCAAAGGTGAGTCATTTCCCATGTGTGCTTTCTCCCAGTGAGCAATACTGGAAGGATCTAATGACCCATGCTTGGAAAAAGTTGACAGTGGGGCAAGCTTGATAAAGCCCAAAATACATCTCCTTCATTCTTCACCATCTATGTCCTCCCCTCTTTCTCTTTTCAGTTGTCTTCTCTCCTAGCTCCCAGCTCTAGGACATGCTGCAGCAGGAGGCACACAGAAGCTGTTCCTGAGCTTGGCTGCAGTCTGCACATTGCCTCCATTACTGGAAGACAATAAAAGCGTATGTGGCCAGTAACATCAGCTGAGCAACTTCTAGGGGTCATTGCTGACTGAAGAAATGATGGAAGCATTTTCAAGGGGTGCTTCACCCTGTCCAGGAATTCCTGGTAGGGTCTACAGAGAAAGGGGAAGAACCAGCTCCATCTCATCTCTGAGGAATCGTGACAGACCAAGGCTCTGGCTCCCCCACCTTGGTAAAGCAGGAGTTCAGCATACACAATGCCACATTTGCCAACATTTTAACAAATGGCCTCTCAAAATTCACCCTTGGGCTGTCACAAGCCCTCTGCAGTAGAGGGGCATATATTTGTAGAAATAATTGGAGAAGGAGGCAAGGCTTCTTGGCCAACAAATGCACGTTAAAGTCTCTTTCTAGAAATGCCTATACTTCCACTTGGTGTTTGAGAGCAGATTAACATGGCACAGGGTTTTGAGGTAGGAAGAGAGATAAAACAAAGTGCTTAAATATATGTTTTTTAACTTCTGCAACTCAATGCAGCTTGCCACATATGAAAAATGAAATGTTTGTGTGGCCCTAGGGATGAGCCTTTTCTGACAGGAAACAAGGAAGCTATGCCTGAAAGCTTGGACCTGATCACCTACAGAGTCCCTTGTAGCTTGTAATGTAGGAGTCCACTACATGAATGCCTGCTGGAGTCATTCCCTACTTCTCTGTTTCAGAAGTTTCAACAAACATCTTAAAAACGCAAACCCAGAAGTTCCCTATTAGTTGCAAGTCTATTCTACTAAGCATTTTGTATTTTCCCTCCCTTTTTGTTCTGCTATATGGCCTGCATGACATACCAGTCCCTCCTGCTTCTGTGGTACCTCTTCACCTGTAGACACTATCACAGGGATTTTCTTGATTCATTTTTCTCAGGAGGTTCCTCTCCTTCCACTTGATGGGACCAAAAGGGGAGGAATGCAGTTTTCATTTGTCCTCACAGTGCAGCAGAGCCTTCCTAGGCTCTTCCTGATCTTCCCGTTTTTGTGTGAAAATGGCCAGGAGGCCTGACTTTCCCATCACCTGCCTCCAGCTCCACCAAAGGCCCACGGGGCAAGCAGGAGAAGGGGAAGCCTCTGCGTCTCTCCTCCTGCCTCTCTGCTCAGCTGTGCTTCCCCAGGTTTGCCAGAGCTTGGAAAGCAGCCAATCAAAACTGTCAGCCTAGACTGGAAATAGCAAGGATGGGGAAAGTCAGCAGGAGATTTTATGCCAAAATTTGAAACAGAATATTTTACCAGAGTTGCTAGTAACGCCAATAGAGATTGGGCCCAACTGTTTGTAGTGTTGTGTGAGCGTGTGTATTGTGTATGTGTGTATATAAATATCCAACCACAAAATGAATGCTTCTCCTCCAGAGTCTACTGTGTACATGGACAAAGAAGAAAGGAAATATTTCCTATCTTCCAGATGGACAATGCTGTGTTGTTACTGTGATTGTGTAAATGAGGTAATTGCACACACATGTTCTGCTGTAGGATCAGTGAGTGCAAGTTTTGTTGTCAACATATTCAGGGACTTAAAAGTGTGAGCACGAAAATATACACATAGCTGTTGAAATAAATAGTCTCTATTTTAAAAATAACATTAAAAAGATAAATAGTACACAATTTACTGGGGAGGAAAGAGGGGAAGAGAACATCACTGACAGCTTCCTGGCAAAACATTTAAGACACTAGAATACAGGCATCAAGCTGACACATAGATAAACATTGCAAGGGCACTGATTTAATGAACAGAAGAATTTGGGTGGAGCTGCCTGCTTCCAACTGGTTGAACAAAGAAATGAACAAAGGAAAAAACCATTTTAGTAGTCAAATAAAAAGCTAACAAAACACAAAGCTTAGTATCTTAAAACAAAACTAAGCACGATGTTGCAAAAGCACTTGCCGACACACTCTGAAAATCCCTTTTCTCCTGTGGCCCCTGGTGCGATAACTGTGCTGACAGCAGAGGGAGCATTAAATTCATTGCCCACAGTAAAGTGTGGGAAATGATACCCATGTTCCTATAATCCTTGTATGGGTAGGATGAGCTCATTAGCCTTCTGGCAGTCATCCTAGGAGAGGGACAGCTCTGATTCCAAATCTGGGCAGATGGAGCTCGTTTAGCCCTGTAAGGCCTTCCATCTAAGAGGTTAAACCTCTGTCCTAAGGACTTCGCTGCCAGCGTCCAAGCTTGGTAGGCCCTGGCAGATGAACCTTAGGACTAAAGGGTGGGTCCAGCTCTGCGCATGCTGTGTCTCACCTAAAAAAATCCATAGCACAGGCTCGAGGGTGCTATCCGCTATCCTCTTTTTATCAGCGCACTTGTAAAAGGTGCTGATAAGGAGCATGGGTGGAGCCCTCTCTAGATCTTCGTTTGTGAAGCCTAGCTATGACGACGACGACTTGCCAACCAACTAGGGCTGGATGCTGAGGAGCAGTATTCTCTACTAGAGGTAACAGATGCCTGCATGTTTTCTGTCAGTCTTGTGTAAGGTGTGCAAGCTGAGGATGTGCATAAAATGGTACATTTTCATGGTAATTACGAAAACATTTTTAATAGAACATTTCAGTTAGGAACTGTGATAATTAGGGAGTAAGTTCAAGCAATCTTGTACAACTATGCTAGGCACATGTACTAGGGTTGTATCTTTCAGAAGTCTGCACAGGAGCATCTTAGACATTCTCCCTAATCCTCTCTGACTTGGGCATGTTAGAAACGCTGGCCTAATGACTGGTAGGTCATTGTCAGAGCTCTGTTCCTGCCAGGGCAATAACCCAGAAAGTCATCAGCCAAAAAATCCAAAACGGAGCCAGGCAATGAGTGGGTCACAGTAAGCACTCAATGATTTTATAATCAAAATTACGCCATGTATAAGTACAACATGTGATGTTGCAATACTGTGAGTCTGTGATTTTAATACACTTACTGGAATTACTAAGGACAGAACCTCTTCTGCCTAGTAAAAAGTCTGTGCTTTGTAGACTGGCTCTCTTATTTCAGTGTCATCAAGATGTCAGCCAAAAACTCTGAAGCTGCACTAAGATCTGATGTGAAAGAGAAGACTCCAAAATATGTACAGCTTTTGGCCCTCTTTCAGGAAGGGACTGGTTGTGGAGTACGTGTTGTTGGGCTTTTTTAATTTTTTTTAATGACTCATATTTTGGATCTTACTCCTATTTGTCTTTCAGCACCAAACAGAAATTGCTATATAGGTCAAACTGCTGTTCTGGTACTAATAGAAGCAGACATCAGTTTTGTCTGTGAATTTCACAGTATGTATTTTTCAGAGTGAAGTTCCCTCTTCAAGCTACTGCTGACATTTAGCAGTGGTGGTGTTATACCAGCTTTTAGTGTCACCTCTGCTGCATTACTTGTATTCTGCTCTGTGCCTTATCTCAGATGCTGGTATACTTCTGCAGTGAGGTATGCTACTGCTGCCCTGGAACCAGTATTTTGGAGGAATATATGGGAATGGGAGACCTGCTAGCTCAGGTGACAGAAGGTCTGGTACCAGCATAGAAGTTGCCACAGGCTGCTCATCCCTTCCCATCAGGTAACTGAGTGAGTTGAAGCATCTCTATACAGCAGGAAGTCTGCACAGTTTTAGCATATTCACTTTACAGAGCCATCATGACCTATCATGGTTCTGGGCATGGAAATGGTTAGATGAAAGTAAAGGGGAGTGTGCTGGTTTGGATGCTTGCTGTGTTAACTCCATGCATGCAAGACTTCAGTGAATACAGTCCCTTTTAAAGGAACACTGGCTAGGAGCAATACCCTCTTAGCAGAATTAATTCTGCTCCAGCCCAAACCAGGACAATCCTTCAGTCCTTATCAGCTAAATACCTAGCTCTCCTTTAACTCAGGGCAACAAGACTTCTGAAGATGGATCTTTAAACCTATTTATTCAGATACTCAGATCCTGAGCTACAGACAAAGGTGTGGACTGAGGGGGAAAGTACAAAAATGGCTTTAAGCTACCTTTGAAGTTCTATCTATCTGTATTATTTTGCTTCCTCTGATCAAAAATAAAATTTTAAAATGAAAACCCGAATAATATATTAACTTGCAGAATAGGCATATATGAGCTCGTTAGGAGTTATGTGAGGGTCTCTACCACCAGCTAGGGTCTAGAAGGCTGAAAGCACCTTTTAAGGCTACTATTTTCTTCTTTCCCATCTTCCTCAGGCTTTTTGCACATAAGAGGGACCTTAATATGACTTGTTTTGTTGTTCAGTTAGGGCTTTGCTCACAGGGGTAGCATGACTGAGCACAGCATGAGAATTAGATTTGGTTTTACTTACACAGATAATAAGATGGTTTCAGTGAACTTTTTCAATCCCTTTTGAATTGATCCTCTTCTATGGTACATTTATGGCATGCAATCCAATGCTGCATTTCTTTTTCTCTGGGCTGCCCTTCTTGGTTTTGCGTTTGTTTGATTTTGTTTGGTGTATTTTTTCTGGTAAGCCACTTTGCCCAAACTTTGTATTCAGAAGAGTTGATGCCACCCTGAAATTCTCTGGTCACAGAAGGATGTTCTTACATGTTTTACTATTTTTGCCTCTTATCACTCATTGGTTTGAGTTCATAGTCATGCTCTGAATTAACAGGAGTTCGTTGCAGCACCCACATTTCATCATAACTATACATATGGTTTGGCTCTTACGAACAACAGGGATGAGTTTTTGTTTAGTAGCTAAAAAGAGGTATTTTACTGAGCTTAGAAGCAAACCATTCAACTCTCAGCTACTGGCATTTCAGTAATATGGATTTATGCATTTTTACTGTCTTTTTACAATGTTATGATATTCAGACTTGGAATTATTCCTTTGTCCTTTCTGCATGTGGCTGCAAGGGCACAAAGGGAGTGGAGAAGACACACAGCTGGTCAGAAACTAATTCTTGCCCTCCCCATTCAGGCCTCAATGGTGATAAAGAACCCTGGCAGAAAGGAGAGCAGACCAGCATCCTGTATGTGTGGATAACATCCATGTTCACAACGAGATTAACTGGCAGAGCTACCTAGGCGTCAAAGCAAGTATTTCCATGCCTTGGGAGTGGTCTCACCTCATTGCTGTGATCACAGCGCAGGAGAAACAAAGCACAAACTTCTTAGCATCCACAGAGCAGCCTGGTGGTAATCTGATGGGGAAAGTAGTAGTGCACTGCTTGGTGACCCAGAGAGAAAAGGTAAAGCCTATAGCCCCAAGGATGACCTGATCCTACAGATAAGCCCTGTTTAGCGCTGCACCATAGCTGAACACTGTCACTCACAACCCTGACGAGCTGAACCCTCTGCTGCTGCAGCCACTGGGTTTGCTAAGTCAGGACTTCTCCCCATAGTTTCTCACTTTGCTTTTCTCTTCCCTGTCTTGGAGAACCATTCTGCCTCTCTCCCAGTCATGTTCCCTCCTTTACGCTTCCTGCAGTGTTTCCAGAAATGCATGCTGGCTGTCCCATTACCTCACACCTCAGTAAGGGGAGGTGGATTACAGAGGTCAACAGACTAGGATCACTTTCTGCCCAAACTGGTTCACCTGGATACTGGTTACCAGCCAGCCTCCCTGTGTGATGGGAGAGGGGCAAAGTGAGAAGGAAAAGCAGGAGAAATCAAGAGCAGTAAGACTTGTTCTGAAAGAATTAGGAAAAACTGCTCCAGACAAGAAGGCTGATATGGGCTGTGGATTCTGCATCTGTCCCCAGGAGCTGGGGTGATGTGCAGCTGGTGGACACCTTTCCTTTCTTCCCTAGGTGCTCCCTGTTCCCAGGGCAGTTTTAAGGCACTGGACATCCAACACAGGAAGAGGTGGACTGGAGGATGAGGGGCCAAGGAAGGGCTGAGAGGAGGGCTCTGTCAATGGAAGACTGGCAGCACCTTATGTGAACACAGCATGGGACAGCAGCTACCACTCCTCCTTCCGTGGGGAACAGCCCTCTTTCAAATTCTGTCCTTCCACTTCTGTGCTCAATGGTCTCACCTGTTACGTGTGTTTTCTTCAAAAAATTTCTTTCCAGGCTGGCTAGTGAGAAGGGTCCTTCCAATCTTCCCTGCACTTAGACACTGGTATTTGAAGGAGTTCTCTGTGTGAAGTCTAGGCTCAGGTTAACACTCTTAACCATGCCTAAAGCCAGTGTGTTTTCAAAAGCTGTATTTATGACCACATATAAATTAGATACAGATTGCTTAATTTGCATAGGTGCCAGACATAGAGATGCACAAAACTTGGCAGGTGTGCCCAGACGCAAGGGGGCTGGGTGTTGCAAGAGGGAGGAAACAGGGCCCATGTTCATGTTCCTGTGGGGATTGCTGCTGGCAGGCCAAAAGGGGTTTACTGGAATGCAAAAAGATTCAGATCAAAGATGTGAAAGAGCTTTTAAATCCGTTCTGCACTCTGCCTGCACAGCACCAGCACTCTCTTGCACTTTGCTTTAAGCAAAAACTTCCAAGTGTGGTTGAATTATTATCAGTGTGAAGAAGCTGTTAGCAAGAGGCATCTACTGAAGATTTTGGCAAATCAGCTGTGAGACATCATGGTTGGACTCTATCAGGTTTAATAGTGATGGCTACACATTGTCTACCTCCCAACTCTTCCACCTCGCTGCCGGGGTCATTGCTTCTGCATCAGCGGTGGCCAAAGCAGTGGTTTACTACCTCAGCCCACACAGTCTCCAGGCCAGACTCAGTGGCAAAACCACCCTCATCAGCATCTGCTCTTATTTCCCCTGCTACTGGGACAGACAGCACTGAAACAGGGTTACAGCAGACATGAGGGAGGTAAAGCGTTAAAAATCACTGCTGCTCAATCCAACAGAGCCCATCTGTCAGAGGCCTTAAAATGCATTCAGTCCCAAGATGGAGGTTTCAGTTACAAATCAAGCTTTAGTTCTACACTATTTAGTAGATTCTGCTTATAACAAATTGAAAATTTGGGCAGGCACCCTCTCTCAAATCTAGTTCGGCAGTTTAATACATTAGCATAACCAACCTGCTACTCCTCAGCTCAGAGCAGACAGGATGGGTACCACACCTCACCCCTTCCCATTCACAGCTAGATGTTTCAGCTTAAGCTAATAATAAAAGTGAGTTTGTGCTAAGACACCAAGCTGCAAATGAGGACGTCCCTCATAAATGCCTCAATCCTGCTCTGATACCTGACAAAAGAGACGGTAACTTTTCATGACTATGATATCTTAAACCTTTTTTGACAAAGGTGACCTTCAGAAGGGGAGATCCATTAGAGCTCTGCAGACTTATTTGCTCCTGAACGAGAGGGCCTACACAGAGTTTAAGACATCTTAAATTGCTTACATTGTCTTCATCCCTTTACCTGACTTATCTTGAGTTTTCTAAGTGGAGACAAGGCAGAAATTTGTTTTAAAGCCAGTGGAAATTTTGCCTGTAGGCAAAAGGCCAACTACAAGTAATTATTATAAAGGCACCTGTTAAAGAGTGAGGTTACTTACATCCTCTTTGTTTTCATCACTTCTCTTTGTTAAGCAGAAGGCACATCGGAAATTCTGCTGAGGATGACAGAAGATTGGGGATGTGGTTATCTGCCTTCACTTGCTACATTCTCAACACTCCCTCTCAGAGGCTGAGTGGGATGGCTAGAAAACAGGGAGGATGTGGTTTCCGAATTCTGAATCATGACAGTTTTCCTCCAATACTCTTACCTGTAGTCATTAAAAAAATTCCAGCCTAGTAATTAGACTGTAGCTCTGTGGGCCGTGACATTAACCTCTTAAGTTTCAGGACTAACCAGACTAATCATAGATTCATAGATTCAAAGAATGGCCAGGTTGGAAGGGACCTTAAAGGTCATCTAGTTCCAACCCTCCCGCCATGGGCAGGGATGCCAGTCATTACACTNTCTGCAGGGCTGCTTTCAATGAGTTGCTCACCCAGTCTGTACTCGTACCTAAGATTACTCCTACCCAGATGCAGGACCTTACACTTGTACTTATTAAACTCCATTTTGTTCTCATGGGCCCACTCTTCAAGTTTATCCAGGTCTCTCTGGATTGCATCCCGCCCTTCTGGCATATCAACCACACCACTCAGCTTTGTGTCATCCACAAGCTTGCTGAGGGTGCCTTTGATACCCATGTCTAGGTCGTTAATGAAGATGTTGAAGAGCACCGGTCCCAAGACAGAGCCCTGAGGGACCCCACTCGTCACTGCTCTCCACCTAGACAAAGAACCATTGACCACAACTCTCTGGTTGCGTTCTTCCAGCCAATTTCTTATCCACCGAACGGTCCACCCATCAAATCCATATCTCTCCAGTTTTGAGATAAGGATGTCATGAGGAACCATATCAAAGGTCTTGCCAAAGGCCAAGTAGACGACATCAGTCAGTCTTCCCTCATCAATTGCTGCAATCACTCCAAATTAATCAAATTAAGGTATTTTTAATTAACAGCTCTACTAAACTGAAACTCAATCAGAGGCCAAGCTAAGCAACAGCATTTTAGATGTCATTCTGTTACTTCCACTCCTGTTTTCATTTCTTCCTCAAGAAGCCAGAAGTCCTGCACTAATTCATTTTGTAAAACCTTGTGGCAGAGTCAGACACAGACTGCACACTAGAAACAGATAATGAGAGTGAAAATATTCCAGCAATTTGATCTTTGCTGTTTCAACCTGCCTTAAAATGGAGGATGGATTAGATGACCTTCAAAGATCCATTCCAACCCCATTTTTTCCAGTCTTCACAATATGTATGGGAACATAACAATCAAAAAGAGGTGGATGCCTCTTGTTTCCAAAGACTGGTAAACAAATTAACTGCCTGTGTAGTAAAACAAACAAATAAAAAAAACCCAAAACAACTCACAAAAAATCTTAGAAGGTTTCCAGAACCCTAAATATCTATCACAGAATAGCTGATAGGCAGTAGAGATGTGATTAATATTTCTTCTCAGATCAGGCTAGAGCACTTGGAAGGGAACTTATAGTAGTTCGTCAGTTTTTACCGTGGTTCTGGTCAGGGTTTTCGTCTGGTACTTGGGTCCTTTCCCTCCTGTGCCTTGGGTAACAGTGAGTGAATAAAGCAGTAACGACTAGTGCTAGTTCCTGCAGAACTCTGAGAGATGCCTTTCAGAGATCGCTCAGGAGACTTCAGTTCTGTCCGGTGACAGGATTATCTTGGTCCCTAACCAAGACCAAACAGGGATGCACTGCATCCCGCAGATACTGCCTATGAGAAGTTGTGCTTACAGCTTGAAGTTCTGCTGTGCTAAGTGCTAACTCCAGTGGTATGTACAGGATCAGATATTGGTGTAATAACTGATCCTCTGTCTAGTTTGACACACGAACTCAAATTCATTCAAGATCCACTTGGTTTAATGATGACCTCGTCCAGTTAAAGATTAGCTGACACATATGAACTGGTAGTTTCTGTAATATTAACCTTTTTCCTGGTTACTGCTCAGCTTGTCTCCAAAATTCATCTTCAGGCTTTGGACCACCCTTACTCTCAAAGCTGAGCTATACTAAAATGCAACAATCTTAAATACTGTCACAGCACATCTTAAACTGCCTACTCTTCATGGAAAAATCTGACAGATGCCTTACTTAGAAATGCCTTGGTTTAGGTATGTCATTCTATTTTATTTCCTTAAAATGTTTTTATGAAAACAGGGTTACAGTTTCAGATTTAATCTTCTCTGTATTCCTCTTTTCTTTTCTTTTCTTTTCTTTTCTTTTCTTTTCTTTTCTTTTCTTTTCTTTTCTTTTCTTTTCTTTTCTTTTCTTTTCTTTTCTTTTCTTTTCTTTTCTTTTCTTTTCTTTTCTTTTCTTTTCTTTTCTCTTTTCTTTTTCTTTTTCTTTTCTGTAAAGGTCTAAAACCTAAGCAGAAATATAATGAGAAGAGCCTACTGTTTGCACTGATGTGTCATGCTCAAAGTTTTCTCATCCTTTTAATATTATTCTTAGTGTGAATTGATTTTGTGGTATTGATTCTAGGAATAGTGTCTGTAAGCAGTTATGTTTTGTGCAATACATTAAATAGTAAAAAGTGTCTGAGTGCATGCATTTATAAAAAGTAGAATAATTCTTTTATACAATCCACATAACTGTAGAAATTTGATCAATCAAGAGGTAGTGCTGGTTATAACTCTACACTTGTTTTTCAATTCTATTCTCACTAGAAAATATGATAATGACCCTCCCTGCCGTTGTCTTTTCCAGTGTAGAACAGCGTATACATTTGAAACTTACTGGGAAAAAACACCCCATGAATTTCCATGAGCAGCTGAAAGGCTGACTAACAAAACCAGTGAAAGATGCATTGCAACAACACACAGAATAAAAAATCTGAATTGCCTATACCTAAAGTTACATCTTCACTATAGGAAAGTGGATTTAAGTTCAGAGTCAGAACCCTGTCACCTGCCCTAGCTGTGCCTTATCTTATGTTTGTTTCAAGGAGGTTGTATTTGAGTTATTTAAAAAAAGAACCCTAAAATAAGCAAACCCATTCTTTCCTTGGAAAGTTACTCATTGTTCCTTCCTTCCAAAGGATCCAGAAGGTGGTGGATGTATATATACCACAAATCAAAGACAGGAGCATGATTAAAAGGCTACCTGACCTTTCCCAGGGAAAGACAGCAAGGAGGTCTGGAGAGGGCTGGTGTGGAGAAGAAAGGCTATGCAGTCCATGGGGCTCTCCATAGTCAGAGCAAGAACTGCATTTATGCATCTTCCCAGAATAAGTTCTGAACCACGTATTCTCCAATCTTTTATGAGTTGTCTGCTAATGCTTAAGGGTTCACTACATGCCATTTTGGAGATTAATTTAATTGTAGATCAGTTCAGAAAGAGGTAGCCATGTGGGTACAAGCTACAGTGATAGAAGCACCATTAGCCTAGTATAACTGTATCTACTCTAACAGGGTGTGAAGTAATTTTAATCATATTTGTAAGTTAAAAGCACTACAAAAATATGTTTAAATCATAGAATCATAGAACAGTTACAGCTAGAAAAGACCTTGAAGATCATCAAGTCCAGCATTTAATCATCCCTGAGAGCAAAGATAACGGGTGAGTAAGCTATATTACAAGAGCTGGTTGAAATACTTCAGTCTTAATAGAGCTAGTATGGTATTTTAGAATAATCAGAATTATAACTTAAAAATAATTTGATTCATCTTTCAATTTATTTTAGTTGTGACTCGTTTGTCTTCAGTTCCCTTGTCAATGTGTGGCTACTTAACAAAAATTAAAGCTGAACTTTATGAAATGCATTTATCCAAAAAGATTTCTTAGAAATCTTGCCACCCAATCAAATGCTTTAGTTCACTTGGTATTGCAGGTTGGGACTCATCTGCCTTACCAGGGAGAGAGAACAATTTACATCATTTCACTTGAGGTCTTGGTTAGCACTTTTTACCACATTGAAAACACTCTAAGAATTAAAGGATGGCAGAAAACTTCCTCAAATCACATTTTAAAAAGCATTTTCCAAAAGTGGCTATGCTAGTAGACTTTATTGTCACCAGAAAGCCTCTGTTAATCTTACAAAGCATCTGCGATGAATAATCTTCCCTTCCCCCATTCTTATTTGCTGCCAGAAACAGCTTATAAATGCTGAGTTCAAAACTCTGCCAAATTTTGCTTTTAGGCACACTGTTGTACATAGAGAATATTTCTACTGATTTTGGTAGAATTACTCCAGATTTACACAGATGCAAGTGAAAGCCAGATTTCTGCCTGGGTCTTTCCTCCTCAGCTTCCACTTGGTGCACTGGTCAGTACTAGAAGTGCCACCTCTGCTGTCAGTGGAAGGCAAGTGCTTGAGCAGAGTCTGCCCATCGTTTGACAAATTATTATAAACAGATCTGACCAAATATTTCTTTACAAAACAAACTGGTCAGCAGGCTCCAGGCTCTATTCTCCTGATGCATTTTACAGGAAATAATATCAAGTTAGCTATTATGAAACTACCCCCTCCTCACACACACATAATTGCTTCCAGCTTGCTGATTATTACCCTTTCCTTAACTGATAGAGTGAGAAGAGAAATAAAAATATCTCCGTAGAGTGGGCCAAATCCTCATCTGGTATAAATTGACATAGCTCCATCAAAGTCAATAAAACCATGTTGATTTACACCAGTTGAGGAGCTGATGCACTATATTTTTTTTACTTGCTTTTAAAAATAAAACCTTATGTGATTGTGTAACCAACATTGTAGCAGAAACCAGCATTTTCTTTTGTGAAGTCAAACATGTGCCCTCCCTCTGACTTTCAAACATTTTCACTTAAATAGTCCTATAGCTTTTTTTTGCTCACTTTCTGGTAGAATGGTCCTACCACACTTCTTACTGGGCCAATGTTCATGAGCGAGGTACAAGCTGGGCTGAACGATCATAGAATCAATCACAGAATCATTTGGGTTGGAAGGGACCTCTGGAGGTCATCTAGTCCAACCCCCATCAGACACAAAATAATAATTCTGTGGTGTAATGAAGATAAGGAGTGAAATGCTATCACTACTCTTTCACATAGAAGAGTGAAAAGCTAAGCAAAGCAAAAGATAAGAAAATGATTTCTCTACTGATGTTCTCCCTGATCTCCACAACACTTTCCAATCAGCTAACATGTGTTAACAGCACCAAGCAATTAGTATTTCCTACCCAGGTATGAGAGCACTGTAAACTAGTATTATAGGTTAAATTTCTTAAATCTTCTTTCAAATCATAGGATAAGAGTTGTTATTAGAAGGTTTACTAAAGCTGATAGAAACTGCATGCTCTGCCTGGACAAACTCAGATTTCTAAAGTCTTTCTTCAGTCTTCACTAAGGGCTGTCAAACATATGGTGGATTTTTGGAAAATACTTTGTCTCTTGTTCTGATCAAAAGCACAAAGGGATGTTCCATGGCAAATCTTTTACATCCTTTGCAGGGGTTCTATGCATTTCAGTGTGGTGTTTTGTCAAAGAAAGGTCTGGTCTTTCGCAAAACCCTCATTTTTTTGACTGGTGGTTTTGATTGATCTGTATATTCAGAAATTTTTGATATTTCAATAACATACCGAAAACTCTGAACAATTTTATTGTTAATGCTCACATACTTTTGTACTGGTGCAGCAAAGACTTTTGAGAAAACTCTTGTTAATTCTTGGTATTTAGCAGCCCCTGATAGCATGCTGGTGGTTTTATTGAAGTTAACAGTGACATGTGGCCATTATGTCACGTAACGGTGACATGGTTCATAGCCTTTACTTTCCAACAGCCTTTTTGAATACTGTAACAGATTAAGGTGTAATAACAAATTGCAAGAGCATGCATTTCCAAATGATGGTGTGCAAGATCCAGGCAAGATTAAGCTCATTTTAAAATATATATTACATTGTTTTGAATAACACCTTGAAAATCATTCTATGATGTCTGGAATTCTGTTGCAAATACTGAATTCAGTCACACATTCTGGTGTGTGGCTCAGAGGTATTATTTTAATATATATTTTTTAATTCATAGGTCAGTCTGAAACACATTCAGAATGGACTGGAAAGCTTTTTAGTAAGACTTAAAAATTTCCTTATCATATTTGGTAGGTACTACTGCACTACTTTAGTTTGATTTGGAAAAAAATGCTTATGTCTATTAAACTGTGAATCCTTCAGTTTTGAGATGCTGCTTTTACTGTAATCATCATTTTGAACTACAGCCTTTATTTTGTAATGAGGGTTTGCCACTTGTTTGAATGAATGACTGAGATGTTGTGGTAAAGACTATGAATCCTTCAGTTTTGAGATACTGCTTTTACTGTAATCATCACTTTGGATTTCAGCATTTATTTTGTGGTGAGGGTTTGCCACTTGGTTGAATGACTGAAATGTTGATGCGGAGAAAACCAATGCAGAAATATCCATCATTACCTGTCTTTTTTCCATGGCAAGATATAACTTGAAAACATGATCTAGTCCCTGGAGAAAACAGTGGTTCACCAAGCACCCTATAAGCAGGTATTTATAGGCAGACATTCTCCGGATCTGGGCAGAGGAAATGAAAATAAAACACACACAAACTGGCAAACACTTTCCATTCAGTCAGGATTGAAAGAGCAGCCCTGTCTGTAAAGAAAGGTGATGGTACAGATTGCCAAACATTTTTGTCACATATAGGCTAGGACAGCCTTCAATAACATGGGCAAGAAGTCCTACTGGGGACAAAAAAAGAAGTTATTCAAAGAGTCAGGTCTTGTTTTCCCTGTTACCGATGGGGACAAACAAGTCACTCCAAAATGGAACTGCACTAAAAGACAAGGAATCAGGAAGGAGCTTACTTAGCTAACTGTTCTTCACAGGACTGCAGTTCAGGCTTGCTAATTCTCAGGGAGAGGTTTCTGGGGCTCCTGGAGACCAGCTTTCAAGCTGCCAGTTTAATAACCCAGAGCAGTCAAGAGGCTGCTCTCGACGAAGCTGACCTTGTTTCCTACATGATAGCAAGAGTAACAGTCACATGCCAACATCCACATTTGTGAGGCTTGAGCTTTTCCTGGGAAAGTCACAAGTTGCTCTTTGAGGAAGTTGTGTTAGCTAGTATCAAGATGGATGATTTGGATGCTCTATCCACAGAACATTTGCGAGCAGGTCAGAAACCAGAGACCAGGACAGTGCAGTGCCCTGGTTTAGGGAGCTTGGCTTCAGCTCTGATGGCTGCAAATTCATCATAGCAGAGTGCATTGAATGAAGCACTTCAAAGTTCAGAGCTTGTTTCAGCAGAAAAAGCAAATCTAACCAGCTCCAACACAGGGTTCCTTCCTCCAAGCATAAATCATACATGGAATAGGTATAGAAGATTTAGGTGATGTCTCAGACATGCTTTGCTTTTTATCTACAGCAAAACTTTTATTTTATTCCAAAGTATGGCAACAAAGTTTGAAGAAAAAAGTATGGCACTGCCTTGCCTTAAGCATGCCAAACCTTTGTGGCATCTTTAGACTGGATTCTTGGCTTTGGAGACTAGAGAAACCTGAAAGTATACTGGATATGAAGTCAAAACAGCTTGTTACCCAACTTGCTTTCTTTCACAAAGTATTGAAATATTAAGAACACAGGCAAATAACAACTCCCTTTTGTTTGTGTTGAGTTGCATTTGTTTGTCTGAAGCCAAAATGGGTGGATAATTTTGCATTCTTTACCTTAGCAGTGAATTGTGTGGTTCTGAAATTTGAATAAGATAAGATCACAAACAAGTAAAAACATGTGTAGGCTGAAAAATCAATATGTTTCAAAGTCACAGTTGAGAAACAAATTATTCCTGTACTAATATGCAGAAAGCTAGGTTTAGGGATTCTGCTAGAGCCTATGGTATTACTAATAGCTAAAGCAGTAGTATAAGGAATTTGAGCTGCCTTCATAGTTAGATGTTAATTACTCCATCACCTAGAAATAAGATACTCAAAGTCTGATAATGGTAAACTGCAACATTAGGGATTTTTTAAGCTTCTCAATCTTTGCATAATAATTAGATCTTAACAACTGTAGTTCTATTTAAACATCCATGCTGAGGTCTACTCTTTACACTTACCATCAAATTTTCTAATATTCAGAATAGCTACTCTCTTGCTGAGGTGTTCCTGTTTTTCAGTTCAGGACTCAACGTCATTGTCACTGAAGAGTGGCAGAATTCCTACTAACTTAATCACATTCAGGCTTACACCATGCCTAACATCAGAAAGCCATTAATAACTAGCTTATACTAACCAAAGTCTGTTCTGTCAGTGATGACACATCTTAAAAATAGTTTCCTCTGAATGAAATCTACATTTCTGTACTGAATTATTACTTTCTGGAAGTGACTCTTTCAGTATCCCTTATGGTTTGCTGAAACAAAGCACTCACTGCCTTTGAGAAACACCTGAATATGTCATGCCTAATATGATACAATTCAAGAATAATTGAAGGCAATAACTGAAAACTGTAGACTAGAAGCAGTATAAAGATTTTCTTTGCCAACAGAATCTGACTTTTCTTCTTTCAGCCTCTGCTTCACTTATGGTGTAGGAATGGTGTAGGACTCAAACACTCAACTTTTTAAACATAATCCTCAGAATCCCCAGTCTCTGTATCTAGTACATAATTTACTAGGACAGAACTAAATATCTCCTGTTTATATTTCTCTGTATATGCTGAAGTCTCCTGAGTGCTGGCTTTGTCTACAAGCAAGCCATATATGTACTATAAACATCTGTGTATTTATTGCACAGAATTCCCCAAATTCTCATCACTTCAGCAGATGACGGATTTTTCAAAAAGCTACGCATGCAATAGCAGCCTCATCCTCTTTGCAGGTGTTTGTTTGGTCAACAGCATTCTTTAGAGAAATGCTGTGTTGACAGGAGAAGGGACAGGTTGTTGAGTTATGAGGCTGTGTAACTATTGTTGTGAGCAGCATTTGGCAGCTATGAATAGAGCCATAAACCAAGACACATGTCAGTTCAGTCCTTCAACAAAGCCAGAGTGACTCAAGTAGCATGTTGAGGCACACCACACAGATAGACTTATCTGCCTAGTTCTACCTTAAAGTATTAAAACAAACAAAAAACCAACTCTCATAAATTAGCAGAACTATATCATCCTAGTGAGAATCACACTAATAGTGCTTAAGATGCAGTTTGGACTAGAGACCTCAAATAAGAGCACACAAGAAGCTCCCAGTTCTTTGTTTTTTCACATGACAGGAAAGATGTTCTGATTAAGGCAGCTGTGTAACTTACAAAAGGAAGATTCTCACACATGATGTTAAATACAGAAGAAAGAAGAAAGAAGACAATCATCTACTATTTTAAACTTATTTAACAACAACTGTAAATATTTTTATTCAAGCGTCCCTGAAGTTCCAAGTTTTAAAACAGCTGTGAAATCACTTGCTACTTGCCAGTTACAGTACAGCTTTGAATAACCAATAACCACAGCCATCCTAGAAGAAAAGCAAGCTGGCAGCTGAGCATACAGGTTCAAAGGGATCTTTATGACTGCATGATTATGAGCAGGAGTTGGAAGGGATTAGGGCTGGAAGCAAAGGTAAAGCCAGAGACAGAAGTGGAACTGGGGCATACAGGACAGGATTCCATTGTTTGAAAGAAGGCAAAAACTCATGTAGTGGTGCTAGGAATCTCACACATGTAGTGTGAGAAGCCACCATCATTTCCAAGGGACTGGGGCTTTCTAGCCTGGAAAAGCCTGAATAAGACATTAAATCTGATCAGATTTGGCAGTTTTGGGTGGCCTGGTCCTGTACTGGGAAGACTTATGGTGTTGTGAATTGTTCCTACCACTTACAGGTTAATAATTCCTAACTCTGACTTTCTAGTGCACATGGGATACTTCTGAATCTTCTGATGCTTCTGATACTTCTGAAACAGTGGAAGCTTGTTTAGATCCCAGAACTGGTATCCCAGACCTTCTGAGTTCCCCGTGGTCCTTCAGATCCCTCTTGCTCCTCTAGCCCAAGCCAAGATGTGCTGTAGTCATCTCCCTGTTTGCTAGAGCAGCAATCCACAACCAAGTAACCTGGAGGGGAGGCTGAATGGCAGAGCGGGGAGAAGATGGCCTCCTGTGAAAGCGAAAAAGGGGCCAGCACTTTGAAAAGCAGGAATCTCACTCCACAGGCCTCTTGCCTAAACCACTCACAGGTTTGTCCTGTTGTAACAAGTCCATTTTCTATCCCATGGTAACACCATTCAGCTTGTCGGAGCTTTAAACATGATCGATTGAAGTCCATCATGTGTTATATTAGCAAACTGATGGTTAAAACCCCTGCTTAAGAGCTGTATTCAAAACAAAAATCAAAATACAACACAGCATTAACAAAATCCAAATTAAATTCATATGGTAATACAGACACAGTCTTTGTCTACAAAGTGTAATGTGGGCCTAGCTTGAAATATATCATACATCACTTGCTATGAATAAGAAAGCCACTATGACAGGGTATTCAATGTCATCTACCATTACAAGTTATTTAACAGCATTCTTAAACACTATATATAATCCAAGGAATTGTGACTTCTTTCTCCCCCAATAACTTTTTCGTAAGATCAAAGAATGCTAACTTCTGATGTACACTACTGCTGTAAAACTGGATATGACAGTCCAAAGCTGAGCTGTGTTTCTGCTTGATAAGGATACACTTAAAGCAACACTAGCAATTTATTTCTTCTAATGATCAAAATTATTATGGAACTAATTCTAGGAAATTCTAGGAAACTAACATATTCAAAAATATAAAAAGAACCCAACAAGATGAAAAGGGCATTAACAGAAATGTTATAAATCTAATATATTTTAAATTGGGTGGTGAAAAGCAAGGTGAAATTCACCTTGTGCAGACAATATTTATATACCATTTTCTTTGCAGGGTGTCACAACAGGGAGCCATCTGAACCATTTGGTGCATAATCTTTTTCTTATCTTTTCACGAGACAAAATTCACACAAAGCGGTAAGGAGATAGAGCAAATTAGGAGAAAGTGAGTGGTGAAATTATTAAAAAAGTACTTTCAAACAGGTACCTGTGCTGTCATTTTTAATTTTTTGGACATCATGTGTTCATCGTTGTCACTGCCTGACCTTTCAAAATATGGTACTGATGAAAATGCTTTGAAACAGGGTTTTGTGCACCTGTAGAAACAGAGGACAGGAAATGATAGTCACTTATGTCAGTGAAGCAGCTTTAAATGGACAGAAATCAGCACCTTTCTCAGGTGTCCTTGCTCTGTTCCCTTCTCAGTCAACCCTGGAAAGAGACTTGCCCATGTTTTGAGAACTTAGCCATAATTTCATTTTGCTAAGCAAACCCTGCAAGTTTATTGTGTCTCTAGATAAGGTTTTTTGTGTGAAACCTACTACCCTTTAAATGACTATGAATCTATCTCTGCACTACTTAGGCTGCTTAGTTTGGTTGAGGGTGTGAAGTCCTCTTTTCCTCATAACTGGCATCACCCATCTATCTCTTAGATGCACATGGAGTGTTTCTCCCACAAAACATCTGATTGATTGTCCATAAAACGGTGAAATATTTTCTTTCTGACTTTAGAAGTTATTAATTGAATCTTTTAACTAGAACATCTCTCAGGAGGACAAAGTGGTAGTACCAGCTCTAGTCTTTGTAAACAAACAGACAGTAAGCAATTTCTTTTTCCCAAATCCTGTGCTTGATCCTCAGGCCCATTCAATGCCCCAAAGGGCTCCTTCTCTCTCCTTTCTTGTTCCTTCTGACACAGTGTAATAGCCAGGCAACCCCAGACAGCTGGTTGCAAAAGGGCAAAGGTTTTGCATGACTCTAGGCAACAGGAACACAGAAACAAAATTTCCATCCCCTTGCTCTAGGCAACTGCTAGACAGAGGGTTGTTTTTTTTGTTCTGTTTTGGTTTGGGTTTTTTTGCTCCTGGAGGCAGTGCCTTTGCTCTTAATTCATTCACATCAACCTGGGAACATCACATGTACTGCCTGGACTACTTCTTGCTCAGGCCTTCAAATTCAATGCCTTGCTTTGGATAGCTGCTGCATCAATGTTTCCAGAGTTATCACTGTGCAAACACACATATCTGGGAGCATCCTCCAGCTACCCTGAAAAAGAGCCAGGAGGGCAGCCAGCTGTATAAATCAAGTGTATGACTGTCGACAGATTAAAACCTTTTGATGTTGATTATTAACAGTTTTCAACATTGTAAAGTGTTGACTCTTCTATTAGTCCACAAATTCTCATTACTTCCCAACTAGACAGAAGCTTGAGAGCATGTTTGTATAAAACAAGCACCAGGAACTCTCCAAAGATCAAGAATTAAAAAAAAAGGAAAAGTACAGTGAACATTTTGTTTTACTATCTCAGGGTTTGTTTTGTTGTTTAAAGAATTAATCAGCTATTCCTCACCCAGGGGGAGCATTCCCAAAGCAGAGAGGCACTGCAGAGTGGGTACATATTGGCCATCCAACTTGTTTCTTTGCATATGTTCTAGGAGTCAGAGTTGAGAGATAAGGAAGCATAGGCTGTCTCAGTGGGTCTGTGCCTGCAGAGTTGTTCCTGAAGAAGTGAGAATAGTTATGGCTGGAGTAGTTAAGTTGGCTGTAGACCTCTTTTGAACTACTGGAGTAGAGCCAAAGACCTGGCTCTATTGATAGATTTTGTTTTCAAGTTGCATAAGCACAAGTAACCTGCAAGACTTGATTATTTTTTTAGCACAAAGGTTAAGTTCAGATAGGATTATTCAAATAGCAACTACACTAGGATCTGCATAAGCATTGCCCTAATTGCCCTCCTTGCTTGCAGGCCTTTGGGTTCTGATCTTACAGCTGCTCAAGTGTTTTGACATACTGAACACCACTGAATCTTTAAAGATCTTGCCCACAAGGGGTGTGTGTGCATATTCACTTACTCCTTCAAAAAACTGCAGATCATATTCATCCATATTATTTTTATTAGGAAAAAATAATCAGCTTTCATAATGAACTAAAAAGTAATTTTGTTATGATTGACCTTAGAGGAGTTAACATTCCCTCCTCCTGGATACTTTTTCATCTTACTCTTCACTCTACCTTTAATTTCTTTAGAATTTCAAGCACACTAATGTGCTTTTCCTCTTACAGACCTTTTGCAAGGTCTTTGGAACATTGCCATATAGGGGAAAATACATATTTCAGACACTTCAAGGCAGTTCTCCATTTAGTGGCACAAGCATATACTTATGCCAGTCATCTGATAGAGAATTAAACAGAGTTCCTGCATAGGCAAACTCCAGACAAAAGGAACTTACTTTCAAATAATGCTAAAACCAGTCTATACACAGAGCTTGTACTGGCTCATCTAGATCACTTTTCATGCCTACTTAACTAAATAGCTTTAAAAGCATGTAAATGTGCTGATATAAAATTTACACCTTGTTTCTCAGTGTGTCCACCTGACAGTTCACAGCACAGCAGCTAAGCTGATGCCAAAATAACTCTAGTTAAACCAGTTCATGGTCTGGTCTGCATGCAAAGCTCATGATACATCTAAGAGTAGGATTTAGCAGTAGACTGTGTTAAAAAAAATGAAGACTCAGGGAAGTTCTCTCCTGCATTCCCTAACACTGAAACCATAAGAATTTACAGGGGCTATTATCCTTCCCTAAATACTTATTAATTGATAGTTTACAAAATAAAGGGACAGATAGTATGAAAAGCTAGTTATATAGAGTAATTCTGGTTTAACTGAAGAAACAAAGTCCTAGCAGTATTTTTTTTTGTTCAACCCCCACTGGAACTAATTACATTTTACGACTCTCAGCAGAAAAACCTCTTAATTTCTGAGAGGTTTTATATACACTGTGAACCAATGCTGAGCACTGGACATGATCTGGCTGGTGTATGAGCAGCAGTGCAGCTTATGGTGCCAAGCCCAGTGATGCTTCTTCACCATCAACTAAAGGGGCAGCCAAACTTTGTGCCCGTAACCCACGTGCTTCAAAACTTTCATGTGGCTTGAACCCAGAAGTGACTTCCTATCTGATTTCAACAAAGGCCTAAAAGGTGGAGAGGGCCGTGGGCCTCAGGTGGGGATGACCCACTTAATGGTGGGCTGCCAGTACACAGCTCCTGCACCAGGGCCAGGGCCAGGCCTAGTGGCTGCCAAGGTTCCTAACCCACCATGCGGAGGCGCACACTGAATGCATGGCACAGGCCCAGCTGACAGACTGTGCAACTTCAAGCCTTCCTCCTCAGCCAGCTCGCCTGTGGAGCAGAAACTTGCAGCTTCCCTACGAAGCACACCCCCTGGAAGGTGGATCAGACAAACTCTGAGGGCTTGCCCTAAAATGCCTCGGCCTGCTGGGGTTAAGTGTTGACTGGCTGCCCCTGACAAGTGGCTCGTGAGGGGCTTTGCCACCCAGCTGCCATTGCCCGCACAGAGACCCTGCACCACCGGCATCCACCACCTGGGACCCTGCCCAAATCCTTCGCCACCGCCAGAGGGCGCCCCCCGCGTGCCCCTCAACCTCGGCTCCAGGCCTCAGGCTCCAGGCCTCATGCCCCAGGCGCGGGCCTGGCCTGGGCTGCTCGCAAGGCTGGCGCCAGGGCCGCAAAAGTCTTGAGGCAGTGGTGACCCTCCGTTTTCATCCTGGCCACCTCCATGCTGCCCAGACACACAGTGCACCAGTGGCTCGAGGGACTGGCTCGAGGGACTCCAGGCACCTTGGTGGATGTCGCTGTCCCTTACCGAAGCTGGTGCCTAAACCACAAGCTCATGGTTTAAGCAGGCGTGAACCAGTGAGGAGGGGCATGGAAACAGCAGACGGCTAGCCTCTCCTAGGTTTTATGTGAGTATTGGCCTCAGAGATGGTCTGTAGTCACAGGCTGTTGTGGAAATCACCTAGTAGTATCCAACCATCTGCACAGACCCAAGCTGTGTTTCCTGGCATACCTCTTTCCCTTTCCTTCTCCCAGTTTTTACAATAAATTGTCCTCCTGCCAAGAGATTCCTTCAGACTGTGTGAATGAAGTACTATTTGTGAGAGGAGGGGGAAAGTGTTTTACTTCAACTTATGCCAGACATTAAACATTTTCATCCAAGCATGTGCATGTGCAATATGCGCAAGTATTAGATAATGCTGAGGTTTGAACTCCTGCTGCTGCTAAACTCCCAGTTGCACAACAGGCAAGAAGTGGAGAATTGAGGTCATGCGTATGCCTTGCATGGTTAAAAACCTATCTACAAAGCAGGAAATTCTCTCACTGAACGAGTTTTGTCACAGAGGCACAACACACCCACTCACAGACATAAGAAAACAAAAATCAAGGTAGTTCAGGGCAGTGACAGGAAGGCACGGGAATTTTTAAACCTGATCTGACCTTTTAAAGCTTTTCTCCTTGGTATTGCCTTCAGTGGGGGTATTTACTCAGATAAGGTACAAAAGAACCATCTTGCACACTTTCTCCTTTTTCTCATTGTTAGTTGCATTTCTGTCACAGGACCTCAGATGAGTCAGATGGTACTGAGTGTAACTAGAAGCTTTTTTTAAAGGAGGATTCTAACACTTTGCATCCATTAGGGACTAGGCAAAGCTGTAGGTGACCTTTTGTTTTGCCCTGAAGGAGTCTTGCAGTTAAAAGTAACTTTCTGATTTCTCAGGGACAACAGGATGGTTAGTTTGCTGATTTAAGTGTTACTGTCTCTGTAAACCTGGATTTACCTACAGTTTATTACGACATTCAGTAATTACGATAACTAGGGTGAAAAGTTTTAAAAAGCATTTTAAGCCTGAGATATTTATACCAACTCAACCTTAAACATGGGTACATTTCGAGACGCATAGTAATAAACTTCATTGCTAGAAAGTATTCTTGTAGGGCAACCAAATATGCAGATATAAGCATTTCTACAATGTTACATCTATGTCCATGCTGTGGGGTTGTACTGAATGAAGTCTCAGGCCCTATAACTTACATGTGTGAAGGCAGCCTTAGGATAGTAAAGTCTTGCCTTTGCTTTTTGTTTAGGAACTTCTTGGATGACTGGAAATTACAATAGAAATAATTTTCAGATTTTAATTCACAAGTTACTGAATCTTTAACAATTTCATTGTTGCAATTGGTGCTGGTAATGAAAAGGTTTATATTGTCTTCCTTACTCTGAATGCTTAGTAACTGTATGGTAACAATACTACTAGCTTTTCAGCTGTCCTAAGTCTTCTAAAGCCAGCAAGACCAAAACACACTCTGGATTTACCACTGTTTAAGTTGTTTTTCCTTTAGTTCTGCTCTACACACATGCTTTATATAAACTAGACACATTTATGAGTGCCTGACTTTTAAGAAATGTAGAAATTCCGCCAGTATCTCACTTTCTCTTGGGTGTGAGGCCCTAACTTGGGCATTATAGGACAGTGGTGTTCACCTATTACATGCCTGTCTCTGGATCTGTGGGAGGAGGGAAAATGACCAAGTAGGCTGTGCCTGAGGAGCTCTGCTTCTTGGATCTCTTAGCTAGCACCCCGTTAATGCAAACCGTTATGGAAAAGCAGTGTCCTGCAAAAGCATGAAATCAAAACATCAGCTTATTTTCTACCCAGGGCAAGCTACCAATTTACTCCAGCCCTTGTCTTCGTGGACTGAAGTGGTGGACAGGGTCTAAGCACATGCAGGAGCATCATGATGGGGTTGTTCCACCTGCACACACCACGACTTGCCTGTGTGTTGTCAAATGAGATATTTAGTATCCCCACCAAGCCACACTGAAGCTCCAGCAGCTACTGGCTTCTTCATCTCTGCTCCTATTTGGCATCTACCACTGGAATTGTGTCTAGATAGTTAATCTTTTTGCCTCATCCCTCATAAAGCCCCATATAAGAGATGAGTAGCAGGACAGAAGGAAATAAGGTGGAGGCCTAAATGGATAAGTAAATCAAAATATTAGTCATAGTTGTAAGACATTACAGTTGTCAAATTAATTACTCTATGAAAATCCAACATAGAGTTTGTTTGTGGTTTTTCTCAGATTGGCTCATCAACGTAACCTTTGACTAAATAAGCCAGATCAGCTACTGGCCAACTTCTCTTCATGTGCTCCTCAAGAGAAATCACACTGCATAGGAGCTCTTTCAATATGCAAGTAGGTTTATCTAATCTTACTGTTATTGAAAAAAATTGAGTCTGTATAGTTATATAACAAAATCATAAAGTAACAGCCTTGAAATTATTGGTTCTACTCACCAGCTGGACAGAGAGGTATTCGATATAAGTAATTCAATAAGATGAATGCAAACTTAGTAAGTAGTAGGTTAGTATTATGCAGTTTAAGAGTTCTCAATCTTAAATTTGATTGCTTAAAGAGTAGCTTATTGATTCAGACCCAGGTTTCAAGTAGGCTGAAGTAGGATATTTAAATATATTGTAAAATCACTGCAGTAGGAACAATGTGCATATGTAGCAAAAGATAGCAAATTCACCCTTCATTCATTCAGAATGATCATCGTTCATTCTAAATATTGGTTAGCAATGAGAAGTTCAGCATATTTTAGTACCATAAAGTTACAATAGTGTCAATGCTCTGTATCCTGTGCACTACAACTGTAAGAAATAACATGCAGTAGCAATCCCCTCAGAATTTAAGCTCATTTCAGAGACACTGTTAGGAGATGAATAGTAGTTTCACAACATCATTTTATCATTTTGTAATCAGGTTAGAGGCCAATCATACATAGTCATTGCTGCAAAGTAGATGAGGTCAGAGTTCCTCTCCACTAGTGTAAAGTTATCAGCTTAAATGCCTTTTCTGAGAGATAAAAGCTAGGATATGATGAATGCAAACTTTCAAGGAACATACCTCTTCATTGCTGGAGTTGCATGGAAGTTAAACACGCAATATCCATTAAAAGCAGTGAGAACTGTGTCTGTAAATCCTATTAAACTGTGAAAAAAAAAAAATGTAAAATGCCTTTCAGTAGAAAAACTGATGCTATAAGAAACATCTCAGTGCTCCCCAAGGGCTTTGTTGAGGGATAGGCCCTGCTACATTGGGTGGTATTTGACCTTAGCAACAGGCAAAGCAGACTCTGGCCATGACTTATTGGACTCTATGATAGCAACAGACCCAAAGACTGTGCCTGCATTTGCAAAGGTGAAATGCCTGGGTTAAGACTATTAAGAAACTAGCAAAAAAATGTGACAATATAAAAAATTCACTAACCACAGGGATTGATTCTTTACCTTTATTTGTGGCTCATGTGAAAGCAACAAGTGCTGAACATGTCCAGCAGCTCCTGAATAAGGAACCTCCTATCCTTATGATTACAGAACTGGTTTGAAAGCATATTGAAATACAACTGAGCTAGAATGACAGAAAAATTAAATGTGTTGTGAAAAACCATATATGTAACTCTTTATTTTTTGACTGAAGTATGTTATTTATAAGTGAATATGCTATCGAAAACTGAGCATAGCACTTTACAGCCAGTAAAAGACAACAGACCTAATGTTGCTGTTACCCACAGCTGGAGTGGATTGATAAAACCAGCACATTGTCTCTGCTCACATAGTTTAAAGTCTAAATAAAGATATATGATCAAAAGAGTAAATTGGCTCAGCAAGGTGGTAGAGAAAGGGCAAATGGTGAAAAAAAGCTCTATCATTAAGTCATAAAATGCATAATGGGATAAATAAGGTATTTTTGCTGGGTTCCATGAGCTTTAAAAAAGTGATCTAGTTTGTTTGCATTGAAATGAAAGGTTTTCAAAACAGTGTTTGGAAAGAAAAAGGATTATACTATCCCCCAAAAATCTGCTCAGTGCATTAAAATGACTCAATGCTCACATATAAAGGTGCTCAGTACTTCTCCATTTCTCATGCTCCAGTCAACTCAGAAGGGAGAGAATACTGATATTATGGCATTTGACTGAACAACTCACTAGCAATCTATCATTTACACAAATAATTCCACATTTTTCTCTTCAACCGTATGTTTTTTAAAAAAATTAGAATCTATCATGCCTTTCAAAGTCCAAGGAAGTTCTTTATGAAAAAAATCTAATGAATTTTTTTTCTCTGACTTCAGCCAAACCTTGAGAGAACAAATTGGCAACTTTGGGGGAAAAACAAAAAGAACAAAAAAAGCAAGTAAGCAAGCAGCTAAACATACCCTGTAGACAAAAAAACCTCTCCAGGTTGTGTGACAGGTAAAACTGAGTAAAATTTTTACTTTTGCATGGTTCAAAGTATATGATTTGTCTAATCATCAGTTATTCTAATATAAAGTTAGGTGCAAATGTGAAGTGAAATAATTCCATGTGCTTTACTTGTTTCATGCTAACAACAGTCACATGTGGAATTATTTGGTAATGGATATAGCTGAATAGATATTTTGGAATATGTGAACAGATATCTTGGAGTATCTTTGTGTAAAGCACTTCTTGGTGGTTTAAAGACAGGAAGAAAGAAGATGGGACAAGGAAACAAATCTGTGGTAAAGCAAGGAGCAAGTGAAAAGAAATAAAAAATTCACAAATTGGAGAGCTTTGAAGGAGCAGCTGGGGGTCTGCCCCAAGCCTGGTCTGACATTGTCCCTAGGAAATTGTTCTGCCTTTGCAAAGCAGAGAGATCAAGTGTCTTGTAGGATTTTATGTTCCCAGTTCAAGTATTTTTAAAGTAACCTCCCTCATTAGGGAACTCCATTTACTATGGCTGTTAGTGTATGTCATCTTCCAAAAAGAAAACAGCTTTTTTGCTGCTTTGTGGCAAAATCTACATCAACAATCCCACTGAGTGTCATCAATAATCCCATTCTTGTATCTTGAATCAAAACTATACTTTTGATGATATGTTAAAAAATAGTATTGGAAAAATGAAACACAGCCTAAAAGTACAAGAAATATTCCCACGGAATAAATATTTCCCATGGAAAGCAACCTTTTTATGATATCTCAGAATTCATTTCCAGCTGAGTTCTGAGTGCCCACTTAGATGACCTTAGCTGGTATCATAAAAAATTGTTCTAGTTCCTGCTGACCTTATTTGGAGCAGAATCAGAGCCCGGGTTCATGCATTTTAAAGAACAGAGCTGGATCCAGAGGTGAAAACTAAATGAACTGCTCTTCTGTACCCTAAGAACATGAAAATGTAGTGCTACCCTAATACTTAGTGAGGATCCGTTCACTGGAAAATCACTGAGGGAATAATGAGGAGGGAAGAACAAGAGGAGGAGGAAAAGGTGAGAAGAAAAGAGAAAGAGGGCAAGAGAGAGTAAAAAGGAAAACGGAATTTGCTTTTGATGTCACAGTTCTATCAACTCATGCATTTTTCATGGAGACCAACTAGTGCTAAAATAATGCTGTGCTGACAATCTGAGCACGAAAAAAATCAGCCAAGCTCCCAAACATTATGATACTGGCTTAAAAATAATGAGAGTTACAAACCTCGAGGCTTTTCTTTCCCTTCTAATTTTTAAGCCTTTTGGGTTCACATATTCAAGCTTCTCTCTCTCTCTTTTAAGGAGACCTGAGGTTCCAATTTAATCACATTTGCTGAAGAGCTAGAGATTAAAACAAAGCGAAGTGTTGCAAAATCTCACTATAATCACAAAAGATGGCAACACTAAATGTCATAACCATGGCATACTGTATGGTTCTGACAGAAAACTAACTAAAAATTACCAGATGTTAGATACAAGTGCATTAACTCAAGTTGTATATGCTTGACCTTTTGATAGTGAACTATGATGGAAGCAAACTTTGTGTTTTAATGCTTTCAAGCTGGCTAGCACTCTTAGGAACACGATTAAGTTAACACCTTTGTTTTAATTACCAATGGCGTTGTAAAAGCATTAGTGTAAAAAAAACCCCAAACTAAACAAGCATTGAAAAATTAGTAAGACTAGTAAAACCACGTAGTGACGTTTTCAGCGAACTTGAAAAAAATGAGGCAATGTTAAGAGGTTAACGTACAACTCTTATACTCCTCTGAATTATATTTAATCCCCTTTTCAGCAAAATATACTCGTATGCGCCTGTACGCTCTGATAGCAGTGTACTCCTTGGCTTTGGGGCTGTAACTGAGAGAACTGCGCTGTCAAACGCCTAAACCTCTGTGGGTCAGCCGAAGGAACAGCCTTGTCCTCGCTTGCAGCGCAGGTACCGAGGACAGTGGATGGCTCCGGAACGCAGTGGCTGCCCGTCTCGGAAGCACAGGCGAAGCCGGTGGCAGGAGGCGCGGGCGGACAGTGCCGCACGCCGCGGGTTTGGCCGCCCCTCCGTGCCCTACTGTGCCGACCGCAAGCCCGGCTCCGCTGGCGGCACCGCGCAGGAAGAGCCGCTCTCGCCCCCACGGTTAGCCAGCCTGGGCCTAACCCCCACACCGGAGATCTCCGGCTGATAATTCAAAAATGGAGGATGCGCCCTCTCAGCCATTAATTAATAATGTAGCTCGCTGTCTTCCTGTGTGACACATGCTGGAAGGCACCGAGCGGCCAATAAAGATGTAGGGGAGAGCAGGGGAAGGCTCCTCCCCGCAGCTCTTCCTGATTGAGGGCTCGAAGAAGTAGATCAAAAACTTCCCAGGAGCCGGGGGGGGAGGGGGGACAGGCGAAAAGGGAGAAACGCGGTGAGGGGGAAACGCGCTTCACATCGGCCGAGCAGCAAAGGCAGCCTGCGACCGCACCAGGTGGGTAGGAGGAGCGGGAGCCCCCCACAGGGGCATGCCGGAGAGCAGGCAGCCCCACCCCGCGCAACGGCCGCGCAACGGCCGCGCAACGGCCGCGCAACGGCCGCGCTGTCCCGCGGTGGCCGGGCTGGGCTGAGGCGCGAGGCGGGAAGCGCGAGGACGTCCGTTAGTCAGCGTCCTGGGAGGACGGGAAGGAGGACGGTTAAGTGGTCTGCTGCTGCTCCTGGGTGCTTGCTTTTGCGAGGAGGAGAAGGAGGAGACGGAGTGGAGGTTGGTGTCTGGCTCGGTATGTGTGGGTCAGAGGCGGAGGAAGGGGGTGACCCAGGGACAGGGTAGCCGGAGGAACAAGACAAAGCGCGGCGGCGGCGGCCAGGGTATCCCCGAGCCGAGCACGTTGCGCGGCTGGGGCGGAGGGGCGCCGCCTCCACCCGCTGCTCGGCGTCATGGCCCCATTGTGAATTGGAGAGAGGAGGAGGAGGGAGGAAGGATCCGCCGCTCGCTCCGCTCGCAGTCCCAGGCAGGCAGCGGCGTGTCCGCACACAAAAGGCCGTCGTGCCGCCGCCGGCGCTTTCTCTCGCTCCTTCCCCGGCTCCCCCCCGGGGGGAGGGACACGCGGGGCCCGCTCCCTTCTTCCTG
The DNA here is from genome assembly GCA_013396975.1 of Bucco capensis. Lineage (NCBI taxonomy): Eukaryota > Metazoa > Chordata > Aves > Piciformes > Bucconidae > Bucco > Bucco capensis. The sequence continues at coordinate 201,609 of VWZO01003919.1, read as the reverse complement.
GACCGCGGGGTGCTCCTGCCCGCATTCACTCCCTCTCTCCCTTGTTTTTTGTTGTTGTTTTTTGTTGTTGTTTTGTGGGGTTTTTTTATTTTTTTTTTCTCCTTCCTCCTTGAAGTGGGTCCCGGGGCAGGAAGAGATTGTGAAGCGGGGCGATGCCGCTACTGCACCGAAAGCCCTTCGTGAGGGAGAAGCCCCCCGCTGACCTTCGGCCGGACGAGAGCGTTTTCTACTGCAAGGTCACTAACGAGATCTTCAGGAACTACGAGTAAGAGACAATCCCGTTGTCTNAGGCAGTAACCAGCGTTTGCCGGGCCCGGTCTCTCTCTCTCCGCCCTCACTGGCAGCCGCCTGTCTGCGACGGACGGCGGTGCTAGGCCGCCCCGCGGAAGGGGCTGCGCCGGGCCTGGGTTCAGCCGGCGCCGCAGGGCAGTGGGGCCGCCCGCCCGGCATGTGCCGGCCGCCCTATTGTGGTAGCGGCCGGGAGGGGGACGTCGCCTCTGGAGCCCCCCCCCGCTGGGCTCGGCAGGACTCGGTTCCCCGGCTAGCTCCTGCCGCCGTTAACCCCTTGTTGCCGGCTCTGCGCTGGGCCGAGGTGTCGAGGCCGCTGCGCCACCCAGGGCCGCGCTCGCCCCGCCCTCGCGGGGAGCCGCTGGTTGACCCGGTTGGAAATGGCTGCCGGGCCCTGCCGCCCCGCGGCCCGGCCGGGGAGGGAGTTGGGGGTCTAGGCTGGGGAG
>VWZO01003919.1:133528-200609 GCA_013396975.1 Bucco capensis | reverse complement strand
CGGGCCGGGAGGGGATTCCCTCGGCAAACGCCGCGGGGAGCCCTGTCGGGAGGAGGGGGGGGGGCGATGTGAGAGGGGGAGCGCGGCAGGCGCCGAGTCTATGCCCTTTCGAGGAGGGGGTGAGGGGAGAGGGCGGATCTCTCGCCCGGGGCAGGGATTCCNGCTGGGCCGAGGTGTCGAGGCCGCTGCGCCACCCAGGGCCGCGCTCGCCCCGCCCTCGCGGGGAGCCGCTGGTTGACCCGGTTGGAAATGGCTGCCGGGCCCTGCCGCCCCGCGGCCCGGCCGGGGAGGGAGTTGGGGGTCTAGGCTGGGGAGCGTGGCCCGGGCATCGCTGCACCTGTCCGCCAGAGCGCGGGTCCCGTAGCCGGAGTGGCCCTTGCCGGCCAGGTGGCTACGCCGGATGTTAAACGCGGCCTGAAAGCGAGCGGCTACACCAGTCCCCTCAGCAGGATTTCTCTTTCTGAGGAGGTTTTCCTGCCTCTTCCCGTCGCTTCATTTTTAAACCCCTCCCCCACCCCCCCCCATTCTCCCCTTCCCCCCTTCCTTTTTTTTTTTTCTTCTCTATGTGTAAGAAGACCAATAGAAATTGTGAAATTTTTAACTGTTGAAGATGTATTGCATGGATGGTCCCGAACTTGCTGCTGCTTACTTTATTGCTTGTAAGAGCAGTGGACAGAAATTATTTAGAGAGACGTTTTTCAAAAGCTGATAAATGTGTATGTTGTCACTCCCAGTCTGATCCAACACTATCCTCGCCTACAAAAAAGCCCCTGTATCTGAACTCTTTGTATTTTTTTAAAGGTGTACAGACTAATGAGATTAAATCTGAAATACTTTTCATTTGCAGCATATGAAATTAGAGCGCACCTAAATGTTTTTCGTGTTTAGACCTGTTTTTCTTACTCAAATACACTTCATCTAATAGCATTTTAAAGAAGTTGGATTAGGTAACTTTGGAGGGTAATGCCTTACTGTTTCCTGGATGGTATGCTGGAGGGGGTAGGGGTGTTGAATATTTTGTTGTAAAAGGAGTGTTTTCATTATAAGGCGTATAGGAATCTAACAAGCAAGAGCTAACTGCCTCCTCTTTCTGTAGGAATTAAGTACTGCTCCCTCAGCTTCCAATACTTTTAAAAGTTGCTTTTCTGGTTGCAATTACTATTATCATGTAATTATATGACTCTCATGTGTTTGTTGACACTGCACTGAAATACATTCCACGTATGTGTAGTTTTGCTAAAATACCAGCATTAAAAGTATCTTTCTGCTCTTGGTGAATATTTTAAGTACTCTGACAGGCTCATTTACACTGCTAGGAAGTTGTCACTAGGAAAAAGTATGAAAGACCAAATTCCATATTTAACCAAAGTATGTGAATTAAGTGCTGAATTTAGTACTTGTGTTCACACAGGTGATACCTAGAAATGTCAGTGCATGGTGAGATCAGAGGTCAGGGCTTAGAATATGGCATTTGGGGCAGCTCTGCAGAACACTGCTATGCTTACTTTTTGTGTTTGTGAAGTGGGAGTTTGTATTTGGTGTGTTTGTGGGGTTTTGTTTGTTTGTTTATGGTTGGTTTGTTTTTTTAAATTATGTCTCTTTTGTTAGGTTGGGTAAAATTGGTGCTTTAGACTGAAAAGTTTAATATTTTTACTTAGCAAAGTGTCCTGGCACAGATAAGTAAGTTTAGATTGTCAGTTTTTTATGGCATAATCTACTGGAGAACATAAGGTTGTCTTTCAGGAAGTTTTAAAGGTACTGATCCTTGTCTCTATTGCTTACAAAGTGATGCTTCAAATAGCTAATGTCTTCTGAAAACATTTCTCATTTCTCTGCCTAACAAGGGCAATTAATAGGGATTGGGAGGGCACACTTTTAAAAACCTGTATTGGCTGTTTCAGGGAAGCAAGCCATTGTCAAAACCAGGCTTCTCTGAATCTACTTTTGCAGTAGCAACTTGAATTTTTTTGAGGGGAGAATTTAATAATTACAGCCTGGCTAAATCAAGCAGGCTGTGTAGATATATATGGTAACCTGAATTCACCCTCTTCCTCAACTATATGAATGCTTTTAATTACTACAAATGGTTAAGACTTAAGTTATTTTATTGTTTGGGGTTTGTTGTTGTTTTTATAGACTTAGTGTTGCAAAGCTTCTTTCATGGCCATGGCAGCTTTAGTAGTGTTGAATATAAATCATACAGTAGTATTATTCTTCTCTGTATAAGAAATCATTATGTTAATGCAAGGAGAATTTGGCAAGACTAGTATTTTGTAAAGTGACTTTCCCGTTAAGAATGTATTTCCTTTTAATCTGAAATACCATTGTGTAATTTTGTAACCCTTTAAAAGGAGGTGCAGTGAGGTGGCAGTGTTTGATTGTATTTATCAGGAGTAACAGGAACTGGGAACTGACGTCCTTCATGCTTCGCTCTACTCCTGGTTAGAGGGACAGATCAACTAAAATGTCTCTGGAACTATAGTAGTAGCTGGAAAAGGAAGCATGGGATGCATGAGAAACACATTAAACCAGTGTGATGTTGCCACCAGTCCTTGACACCTTGTCTGTGAAAGCTAATAGCTGATAGAGATGTGTGGTGAGAATTACTACTAAAGTATGGGAAGTCTCACTTGAGAAGGCAGCCCTAAAAAAGAAGATGAGAAGTATAGATATAATGGTAGGAACATTTCTCATTTTAAAACACAAGGGAGAAAGAGCAGTTTTGCATCTTCAAAACTTGCTCAAACTTCTTTATAATTGGCCTGTGAAATTCTTGGTTACTGTCAAAAATATTTGTTCAAAAGTCTTTTTCAAGTGTCCTTAGTTAAGTGGATTTTTCTGTTTTGGAACGGAAGTATATTCCTTGATGCATAATTAATCTAGAAATATTAAGGGATAAATGTCTTCTCAGTTTTTTTCTGTTGTTGTTTCTTTTGTGCATTATTTTGTAATACGTATTATTATTGACCGCTTCTGGAGACAAGGCAGAGTAGAAGAATGCTTTTGTGAGAGTTAGTATTCCATGATTACCATCCTACTATAGACATTAGAGGCTCATAGGAGCTTCAGAATTAAAAATAACTGTTATTACAAATTATCCATTCCATGGATTTTTTCATCTTTCTTAAATTTCACTTAACACGATCTTCTCATATTTTACCTTCTCCAATATATAATTCTTCTTGGTTTTAGTATATGCTAAGAAAGTTAATGAAACTGAATGATTTGAAACACACTAAAAATAAATACAGTAAATCTTGGACTCATTGGAAATACTTGGTTAGTTAAGCAAAAACCATCTAATTTCTAGGATGGGTTTTTGTATCCGTTGCATGTGAGGTCAGCACAGAGATTGCAAGTAATTTATTTCTAGCTTCTGTTAATGAACTGCCTCCTATCAAATACCTACCAACTAGCACTATTAAACTACTTCTCAATGATTTGCTGATAATTTTGCTTCATTTAAATAATGCAAATTAAAAAAGACATCCAGCTGAGAAGTCTGTACTGATTACTACTACACAGACAACTCAGTTTTTAGTCCCTGCTCCTTCAGTAGTTGAGCAGGTGTAGACATCTTCATGAGACACTGCAGTCCTCTGACTTCTTGCAGGCAGATGGGGTGGTGCAAATGAGCTTTGTGTACATATTTTGTATGAATTTCCTTCTCCATGTTTTCAAGAGTTACAGAGATCTTGAACCAGTGAGGAAGCCCCAAAGACCGTAGTAATACCCTTGATAAAGATGTAGATGAGGCCTTAGATGTGACATAGCAGCAGATGCACTTGCTCTTGTGACTTTAAGTTGAATGTAAAATATCCTCAAGTGCATTACTACTTTTCAAGTAAAGAGAAAGGGTATGACTGCTGCTGTTACTAATCTGTTGGTTTGGTAGCTGTTGTCTGCTCTTTCTCGATCATTTGTGATGTCTGATGCGCACCAGAGAGAGACAGGGACAGAAAGTTCTACAGCTAATATCCACTGCTATACTGTTGGGATTTTGTTTTCTCCTTTCTCTCAAACCAAGTTAGTGATAGTGTTAAAACATTGCAATAAAACTGTGTTAACAGACTAAGCCACAGATGGCTTTGATGTGCTGTAGGTAATGACTAGGTAAAGACAAATAATGCTTTCAAAATTGAATGTAATTTTTTTCACACAAATTTTTATTACATATAAGTTCATGGAGGGGGAAAAATCCACACAAAACAAAAGAGGAAGTGAGGGAGAATGAAACTAGATATACAACCTACTCATGTACGCAAATAAAAAAGAATGTTTTCTTCAGATACGGTTCATTTAAAGTCATCTTAGAATTTTGCAATTGTAGTAATCATGGATTGAAAAATTTTAGAGAGGGCTTTGTGTGTGGGTTTTTTTTAGTGGTGTTTTTTTTTTTATCCCTGTAAGTTCAGTGCTAGTGCTTTAAATAGCATGACTGCCCCATGTCCCCTCACAAAGGGTAACAGCAGCTCTTAAAGGGACACTGTCAAAAATGTATGTAGACAGACACCTGCATAAAGATTTGAGTAAATATTTCTTTATCCATTGAATTCAGTAAGACTACTAAAAATTGTAAATCTAATACAGAAGTATTAAAGTGTAAGGCAGGAAGAGACCTAAAGACTTAATGATTTAAGTAACCTTTAAAAAAAGGGATGGGAGGAGATTTTTGTCTAACTTGTTCTTTAAAATATTTAGAAGAAACTATTCTGTACCTTAAAGATAATTAACTGATTCACTATGGCTGACAGCAGAAAAAGGAATATTCTGTCCTGTGGACAAAGAATGACTGACTATCCGTTCTTTATATATTGAATTATTTCTCCCATTCTCTCTTTTTTGTTGTTCTCATTTTTTGAGTAAGTAAACCCAAATTATTCCTTATTACTTACAAGTATTGGACTCATATACTGCCAGATATATTAAGTAGATGCAGTTGATATAAAAATTTGAAATTATGTAGCTATTAAGTATTATTCAGATAATATATCTTTCTCTTCTGTTCTTTTCCCCTTCTTCCTACACCATCTTTCTGTTCCTCAGAGGAGTTCTGTGCTCATACAGAAGGGATTATCTGAGCCAGGACCCTCCATTGTCCTCAATCTGGAATTTCCATTTTCATTTACAGAATGTTATGGTTCATCTGTCCATCTGCAGTGAACATTGTCATCTCCATTCTAACTGGTGCATGTTTGCCAGCTTGAGTTTGCAGGGAGCCTGCAAGAAAAAAACTGTGTGAACGGTCCAGTTCTTAACCCATTACTAGAAATGAACAATTCTGTTCTTCTAAAAATCGGAATACTTGTGCAACGTTATTTTTATTTTTAATGGAATGAAACTTCCGAGTATCTCCTGTAGCATGCAGCATTCTGCAAGTACTGTGTGTCTGCCTTGAAACAACGTTACACTGATACAAGGCAAGCAGCTCCGTTTGCCTTGTTGAGTGTTGTCTGCTTATCAATACTATTCTGTTGAGATTTTTAAAGGAAGGCAAATACAAATCTTAGAACTGGGACATATTGAGAGATTGCTTTGTCTGATCACTGATCCACAGTATGTGTTTTAACATAGTTTTATGAATAGCTGCATCATTGTCTTCATCTAGAAAGTGTTTTCTCAAACCACTGTTTCTGATACCTGTCAATTTTTGACAGGTGTTGACTAACAAAAGCTCTTTTTTTTTTATTCTAATACAATAACTAGTAAGCAGGTAATTACAACAATGTAATTTTAGCATTAATTGAAAATACAGGGAAGGAGGAGAATCAGTTTGCTAACGGAACAAGGAAGGAGACTAATCTGTAGGAAAAATAATTTAATGCTTTTTGTAAGAGCAATGCAAACAGTGAAAGAGTTCTTTTGAGAAGTACTTGACATTAATTTTTTTTACCTCCATCTTTTCATTTGTGATCTAGGGCACTCAGAATCTGAAACTTACTCAAGTTTCAACATACTTCTGTGATCTCAAGGTTATTTATGTTTGTACAGTTTTAGACCACCCTCTTGCAAATATTAGTGGAAATGGGGGAGTGCGAGGAGGATATGACCTGTATTAAACTCAGTATGATTATTCTTATACATAAGACTTCTCAAACGTGAACACTAACAGCGCTTCTAGGTCTTGATGCTCTACTTGTAGTCTGTAGTTGAGAGGAGGCTTTGGTTTTACAGTAGCAATTTACCATGCCATGGCTAAAAAGGGTTAAATAACCCTTGATTGAGTCTTGTACAACCTGTACAAGAGTAGAGCTGCCTTTGCGTTTCAGGCTTGTAGAAGAAATTTGCTGCTGCATTAATAGTAAGCAAATTGAAAATGTTAGTCAGAACTCAACTGTGTTCCTTCTCTCCTCCCCCCCCCATTTGTCTTTTCAGTGATTTTTTTGAACGCATCATTCTGTGTAACAGCCTTGTGTGGAGCTGTGCTGTCACTGGTAAATCGGGACTGACATATCAGGAAGCACTGGTATCAGAGAAGAAAGCCAGACGCAATCTTGAGAGTTTTCCAGATGCACTCGTCATTCCAGTTCTCTACTTGGCCACCCGTACACATCGCTCCCGACTTCATGAGATCTGTGATGAAATCTTTGCTTACGTCAAAGATCGGTATTTTATTGGTGAAGTAGTGGAAGTAGTCAGAAGCAATGGTGCAAGGTAAGTACATGTAAAAATAATGTGTTTATTTTTGTTTGGTGTGTGTGGTATTTGTGTGCTTTTTTTAACCCAAAAATCAGGATCATGAACTCCATCAAACCACCTGAAATGAGGTGTGATGCTTAAGTTAGTGATACTGTTACTGCTTCTTCCTGCTTTAATTAAGAGGATTGTATTGCTGGGTTTGGTATCTCTTTGCTTAGCTTAGAAAGCAGATGTGGAGGCAGGACACCTCTCTCAGGTCTTGACATTGCAATTTCTTGGTCTGTGTGGTGGATTTTCAAAGGAATGTCAGTCCCCTGGTGCAAGAAAGGTGGTTATTTGTAGAATGGGATTTAAGGAGAAACTAGGGGAAGATATGATTTAAAATCATGTGAAAGTTCTGATGAAATCATCCAGAATGTAATTAATCACATGGTGTTTGTGTACTCAGAATGGTAGAACAGTTGAAGGCTTAAAGCTTGGATTTTTGCTTTTTAGGTAGTGGCAAAAAATTGGACTACATTCTCTGAGAAGTTAAGAAGTAATCATAAATTGACTGTAATAAATTATTATCTGGGATTTAGTGTTACGGGGTTTTTTTCCTACTTGAGTTAGTGTTTTACTCTTTTACACTGATGTATATATAAGCAAGCATTTTTATTGTTGTATTAGACAGATTGGAGACTTGGAAGAATTTTGAGCTTCAGATGCTCTCTTTCTCGTATCATTGGTACATATGGTCCGTAGTATAAATGTTTTATAACATGTAGCTAGCTTGAGGTTTTCTTTATAGTGCCTTCTGGGAGAGCACTAGAGAAGGTTAATTATTTTGTCTAAGTGAGTTTGTAGTTTCACCTAAGTGGGATTTAAAATGGGAAAGACTTAAATATGCTCAGCTTTGAAATACCTGCAGAACGTGTGCTAAAGCTTTTTTGGGGTTCAGCTGTTGCTGGGTGGTTTTGTTGCTTGTTTGAGGGGTTTGGGGTTTTTTTGCTTTTTTTTCTGGAGAAAGGTGCCAGCTTACACTGTGGAGTAGACAGGGCACAACCTATCAACTTTTGTGGGTAGTCTGAGGTCTTGGCACGTAATCTGATGTATATTGAGTGATAGGAGTGAGCTGGTTCAAAATGGTCATTAGAGAGCGTAATTGTTCTCTGTGAGATTTTTACTGACTGATACAGATCTTAAGGCAAATTTTGTACTGCATCATGAAGAAAAATCTATTAATGTGCTGCAGGAGAAAAGTTGTAAGAAAATGTTTATGGTTATGTACATAAGATGCTTAACAAAAGGGCTTTCCATCTCCTACCTGTTCTGTTCCTTTCAACCAATCAAGTCCTGATCTGCAATGCCAGAACAAGAACAACTGCAGAGTAGTTATTGCTTGGTACAGAAAACCTATATCCAAAGTTTGTTTCTATCTTATCTTTATACTTGTTTAATGATTAGAGCCAGATTACTGCTAGTACTACAGTCATTTTGCTTAGAGAATAAATTGTTGTTGGTTCTTTTTAACCAGCAATCTGAATATTATAAACTGTCTGTGTATTTCACCTAGTTTTTCATTTGCTTAATTAAATGCCTGTTTTCAGCCTTGCACAGTATTATCAGTTTCCAAACTCATAGCAAAAAGAATGCTTTAGAAGAACAAACCTTTTTCCCCAAGAACAGCTTTCCTGTCTTTCTCTTACTTTTCTGAAGTTTTCACTTAAAGTATTCATGCGTGTGTATCTTAGCTTTTCAAAGCTAAAATAGAAAGTAGGCTTATTTGCTTTAAACAAGTCTATCTTGTTTCTTGGTCTTTTAAAATTCAGAATCCTTTTCAATTTTCTTTAAACCATCATAAATATTTTTTTCATTTGCCGTAATAAAATGGTTTCTACTTACAATGTAAGCTAAATTCTATTGAGATAAGATAAAATTCTGTCTCATGAAGATAGTGCTATTGTTTGGGGTTTTTTTTACCAACTTTTAATTTAGTCTTTTTGGCTACTCAAAATTGTGTTGAGATACATATCTAACAATTTTGTGTTTATGTTCCACTTTCACAGATCAATATATTAACAGGGTATAAGCTAAATTTCTTACATAGCATCATTTTAGATGGGTTAGATATCATTGAAAATACTGAAGATTCAACTAAAATCCATTTCCATCAAAAGTTAAACTGCTAGAGATGTTTTAAAGCTACATAAGTATAAATTTATATTTGGAAAATTCACCTTAGCTGATTACATGCCACTGATATTCTAGATTAATGTATAGCAGAGAGCTAGTTCAGACCTTTAATACTAAATTCGGGAAACAGTGCAAAGAACATGGTAATGCAGAGGGACTTTTATGCTTAGATATATGTAATTAAAGAATACAAAGTAGGAGGAGGTGAGACATAGTTATTCTGCCCGATTAACAGCTGACTTGACCTATATTTTGAAGTACTACTTTGGGAATTAGGTATACCAACTCATTATTTGGAAATAACAGGGCTGTTTACAGAGTGATTTGTGCGTGTTTGTTATAGGCAGCTACACTGCTGTGATCTTTTCTAGCAAAAATGGTCATGGTCCATCTGTAGTGTAATAGCATCATATGAGACCAAGAGAATTTGTCAGATCATGAAAACCTAGTTTTATTGTGCTATTGTAAACTCTTCCTATCCATTTGTCTGAAGATTTCTGCACATATGATGTCCTCAGGATTGTTTATCTGAGCTTCATGCATCATTTAAAGCAAAGCCTACAGCATGTGTGAACAGGTGTTGCTCAAGCAATTTGAGTATTGGCATTTTATAGCTCCTAACTTTTGTACATGTTATATTCTTGTAGGATAGATCACTTTGATGCAGCTTTCTAGTTTTTTAACAAAGTAAATAGAAGGGAACCCAAACATTAGAAGGGTTAGCATTTTGGCTTAATGTCAATATTTTTATCTTGAACATATGAAGTAGTCTTCAGTACTGTAAGCAATGGACAGGTGATCTCTAGAAAGAGTAAGAGGACAAGTGCTTTCTGCAGAGGCTAGGCAGAAGATTTTGTTGGTTGGTTGTGGTATGTGTGTTTGTTTGAGACCAGTGGTTCTTGTATCCAGCTGATTTGTTCTGGTTATTGCAGAAACTGATGCTCTATTGCCTCCTTAAGTCGCTGTCAGGCCCTTCTGGTTTATACTTTTTTGTAGTGCTGCTCAGTTTTGAGTCTGGCTGCTCCACCTTCTTGTTGAGGTCTGATAGGAGGAACTTGAGAGAGTTTGGAAGATACTCTGTCTTCCTGTTGTTTCAGTATGTCTGGTGTCTTTAACAGCCCTTATCAGACCAGTCAGAGATTGCAGAGAAAGCCCTCTGAGTTGTGTGATGTGGCTTGTTCAGGTAGTCTCTGAAAATGATGCGTGCAATTTGGTAATCTCGTAGAAGGAACAAGAAGATAATTCTGCTTGCTTTTTAACTCTTTCAGATGACATATTGATTAAAAATGGCCAGCCTTTTTAGTTTGTGTGGGTTCAGCCTTTCTGGCCAAACTGGGGTTGATTTTTCTCCAAAGTGGCAGCTGTGCTATTCTTTAAAACATGATGCACTTGGATTCCTAGTTAAAGAACTGTAGGAGTTGTGTAATGTTTTCCTAGTACAGACTTCCAAAAAGACAGAATTATTTGAAACATTAGTCAGAAACATCATATAATACACACAGAGAACTTAAATACGTTTTAAGTTTATCTGAGGTGCCAAGGAATTGAAAACAGCTGATGCTATCAGTGCTGTTATTTAGAGTGTCAAATTGCTGTTTATGGGTAGTAATTTATTGAGAAAGGATTGGAAGTTATTCATGATTTTGTTGGGGTTGGGAAATTAGAGCAATATTTCATGTTAACCATGGTCAGTTAAGATGTAAAATAAACACCTAATGTTTTAGCTCACACTTTATGGAAGCAGAGGAAAAATGCTGACCACATCACTGGCGTTGCTTCCTGTTATTTGCTCTTTAAAGTTTAAGGCACGTATGATACTAATTGGCCTTTTGTTTTTCCACAAGGAATTGACATCTCTTGCAGCAGTCTGTCCATTTGTTATTGTCTTAGTACTGTGTTGTATTATTGGTACTTAGAACTTGTGAAATTGATTTCCAGTTTCTTGGCATCTGAAATCAGTTACCTGAAAGCTGGAACAATGTGGTGTGGAAGGCCTACCTGAAATAACCTCAGTGAATGCCTCAGACCAACCAAGTAAAACCTATAACTGTCTGTCTCACTTGAGGCCAAGAGTGTGCTTTTTTAAGTATTATCACAGAATGGTTTGGGTTGGAAGGGACCTCTGGAGGTCATCTAGTCCAACCCCCCTGCAGTGGGCAGGGACGTCCCCAACTAAACCCTACGGCAACCCGGTATTCCCAGGTGGTCTCCCATCCCAAGTACTAACCGGGCCCAACCCTGCTTGACTTCCGAGATCAGACGAGGTCAGGCCTTCTCAGGGTAGTATGGCCGTAATACCTTAATTTGTCAGAGAAAAAACTAGGTAAAGAACAACTCCATGTATCAATACAGGCTAGGAACTGATCCGTTGGACAACAGCCCTGGGGAAAAAAATCTAGGAGTTCTGGTGGATAGGAGGATGACCATGAGCCAGCAATGTGCCCTCGTGGCCAAGAGGGCCAGTGGCATCCTGGGATGTATTAAGAGTGTGGCCAGCAGATCAGGAGAGGTTATTCTCCGCCTCTACTCTGCCCTGGTGAGGCCCCACCTGGAATACTGTGTCCAGTTCTGGGCCCCCCAGCTCAAGAAGGATAGGGAGCTGCTGGAGAGAGTCCAGTGCAGGGCCACGAAGATTATTAAAGGAGTAGAGCATCTGCCCTATGAGGACAGGCTGAGCAAGCTGAGTCTCTTCAGCCTGGAGGAGACTGAGAGGGGACCTCATTAATGTTTACAGATATGTTAAGGGTGAGTGTCAGGAGGAAAGAGCCAGGCTCTTCTCAATGTCATCCAATGTTAGAACAAGAGGGAATAGGAGCAAACTGGACCATAGGAGGTTTAGTGTTAATATGAGGAAAAACTCTTTCACAGTAAGGANCCAACCCTGCTTGACTTCCGAGATCAGACGAGGTCAGGCCTTCTCAGGGTAGTATGGCCGTAATACCTTAATTTGTCAGAGAAAAAACTAGGTAAAGAACAACTCCATGTATCAATACAGGCTAGGAACTGATCCGTTGGACNACATTCAAGAGCCGCCTGGACACATTCCTGATATGACCTCATCTAGGTGATCCTGCTCTGGCAGTGGGGTCAGACTAGATCTTTCTAGGTCCCTTCCAGCTCCTAACATTCTATGATTCTAAAGCATGTGAACAACCAGTTGTGATTTATCATCAGTTTTGAGACTGAACACTGTCACAAGAAATGATGGCTGTCTTTATTAGGGTATACAAGTAAGCAGTGTGATAATTAGTTCATTAACCTGTAAGCTTGTGGTCTGACTTGGGCAGTGAAGAGATCTGAGGTTTTAGGTTGGACACCTTTACTAGCTCTTCAGTTCCCCTTCCTCCATCCTTAAAAATAACATATGGGATGATGCCTTCCCTTCCACACACAGGATAGGAGACAACTAGTTGTTGTCCAGCAATTAGTACAGAACTTAATTAAAAAGTCAACCACCTCCAGACTAAATCAGATTGCTTAAAAATAGTGTATAAGAAGGGAAAAATCATGCAAAACGTGGCAGGTATAAAAAAGGAATGTCTTTGTCATTGAATTTGACCACTAGATGACACCACTGCAAAAGAATACTTGCCTAATGTCTGTGAGCAGGCCACAACAGAATGCTTTGTGTTTCAAAAACAAATCATTTTACAGAAGTAGCAGATGAAATTCTCTGTTAGGAAGATTGCTGTATCTGGTTATACATTAGGTATAGGTTAACATCATTTCTTTGTTCTGAACAATCTGATATTGACCATTGCCAAGAAGCAGGAAACGTAGATAGTCATGGAGCAGCCTTGTCTGTAAGTGAAACTGCTTTTTTTTAACTTATTGTTTGGCTGGTGTCCCAGTGTTGTAGGACTGTTCATAGTGGATTAACCAGTGCATTAGGCCAATTAAAAGATTTGCATACTGTTTTAATCTCTGTAAGTCTTAACTGGGGCACAGGAACTGTGCTGCTGGTCATGACTGTGCCTAGCTGATAAGGAGTTGGGAGGGCAGAAGATAGTCCTTGTAAGAGATAACATTATTGCTAATTTTCCAGCTTTATTCAAACTGGCAACAAGATATTACTTATTTACATATACAGTTGTCTTCTGGGAACTAGGGTAAATTAATACTAGGTAGTAAAAGGCAAAGTATCTGTTTAGACTTGAACAAGTTACAATGAATTTAAATTATTTTCTAGTCCACCAGCAAATTTTCCCCTTTGACATGTAGGCTTCAAAGTAGTAAAGACACTGGAGATAATGTCTACAGAAGAGGATGTTTTTTGTAGGGGTAAGGCTTAAGCATAAGTTCCCGCATATAAAGAAAGTTTCCTACTCTATTTTGAAGGTGATTTTGAATTCCAGTAGCAAAGTTAGCATGGTGCTTATGAAATGGCATAGCTGACAGTACTGGAGAGCAACTTACCTATTCATAGAGCGGGTACAGTTTGTATTCTTCCAGTGTTGCTGTTTAAGGATTAGTAAGCTCCTAGTCTGGAAAAATCAAATTTAAGCAATTCGCCTTCCACTGCCCTTAAGTCCTTTGGGATATAAATACATTTGTATTTGTTGACTAATACATGTGTTTGACTAATGAATGCTATGAGATGATGATACCTAGGAGAGAACCTGCAACTTCTTTTTACAGCTTGTTAAACAGCTGTTACAACTATTTTGGGGCACTACCAGTCTCTTTTAGCTCTCTACTTTTATAACTATAAATTTAGAGGTACAGGTTTTGGTTTGTTTTATGATTTTTCTTTTGTTTGTTTCTTAATCTGTATGGTATGATGAACAGAAGACTGGAAGGTCAAAACCATGTATATACTAGTATTACTGTTAGTGCTGTCGTAATTCCACAGGGGATAGCCAATGCACTTACTTTGTATGTAGGATTCTCTTGTCCTAAGCAAAAGCAGGCTTCTTACTGGTTTCTTTCAAGTATACAATCTTATGTAGAACTTGACAGACAAATGAAGATGCTAAAACTCGAAAACAGCAGCACTTACTGTACTTCAGGACAATGTTACATGCATAAAACTTGTCTGCTTGTTGTGTGCTTGTGTTTTGTGTGCATTAAACTGTACCAGCTAGCTAAGTAAAAGAAGTCACTCCTTCAGATCTTGTCTTGCTTTTATCTCTCTAATTACTTTCAAATATATGGGAAATGTTAGGACGAGGATATAAGTTACTGCATTTATCTGACATTTACTTCTTAAACTTACTCAAAGTTGACAGAATAGCTTCTTGTACTACAGACTTTTGGGGGGGGTTCTGTATTCATCTAACTTTACATACTATCAGAAAAGGTGTGCCTTTTTAATTTTTGCATTTGAAAAACAGCTCTCATTTGGGTGTCTGTCTTAAAAAGTGAATTGACTTTTGCTTCTGTGACTCACTGATCATTGTTTTATTTATTGTAAAAGTTGGCCTCGAAGTATTGGAATATTCCCTCCCCATCCCATCTGAAACAGCCTTGTGCACCAAAGGGATGGTTTGTGTCTGCTTATTGTAAATCATACAGAGGCACATTTCTGACTCACCTGGGCCTTCAAGGGATCTTGTTTTTTAACTGAAATCAGGTCATAGCAGAGTGCCAGGCTGTTATTTATATCACAGTACTTAGTGCCAGCCATATCAAAAGTTATTGTGCATAATACTCAGTAGATGGGCAGTGAGAAGTGGTATTTCCTCTCACAGCCTCCAACTCCAGCTTTGATTGGATATGAAGGCCTACTCAGCATTTGGGAAGAACTTCTGCGTTAAGTGAAGGTGCTGAGAATTGCAGGGTTAAGGTTTCCACTTGACATCCTGCAATGACTAGTTTTGGCCTGTTACATGGTGAAATGCAGCTTCTCTGTCTCTGCTTTAAATTGTGTTCTACTGCTTCAGCAGGGGCAAGTGGAGATACCTGCTTGTCCTGTAACTTGTAATAGCTTGTGTATGTGCCTTTGAGTTGCTGAGCAGAATGAAAGAGAAATGTGGCAAGTAAGTTATTCTAGGTTTTCCTGAATCACTCTCATCTTGGCCTACTGGCCTACTATGGCTTACCCTTGTTAGGTATATGGTTTCCCTGGAACACACTCTCCTGGTGACCCGGAGTTCAGTTCCTAGATGTCATATATCAGTTAGGAAGGGTAAATTACTGAAATGACTGAGCTACTCCATAAATTATAGTGTCTCAGGGCCTCTGAATGAGGGAGGTCCTACTACAACTCCTTCTTTCTTTGCTTTTGGCTGTGGTCAGTATTTTCCTCTTCAGCACATGCTCTGATTCAGATCAGATCCAACAAAAACAACCCAGCTGTTCACATTGGGTATTTTTTGTTGGGTTTGGTGGTGTTGGGGTTTTTTGTGTGTTTTTTGTTTTGTTGGGGTTTTTTTGTGGGTGTTGTCTTTGTTCGTTGTTTTGGGGGTTTTTTGGGGGGGTGGTAAGTGAATTCAGTTTAATGGCAATCAGTAAACGATACTGAAAGCCAGAGGTACAAAAAAGCAAGCACCACACCAAGTATGGAAGGAGGAATACAAGCGAAGTTTTTCCTCTTTTGGGAGTTTTGAACTGTTAAGTCACCTCTGCATCTCATGGAGCGACAGCCTGAGGCTGTAGATGCAGTTTGCTTTTGTACACTGTCAGCCTGCCACTTCTTTACCCTTCTTCTGGGAGGGACAAGGTTCAGCCCAACCTTGAAGTTTTCTGCTAGTTGTGTTATGGTGCTCTTCAAAGTACAGCCAGAATTGTTGTTCGAGAGATAGACTGATGGAGTTCGGTTTCCAGAGAAACTTTGTCCTGTGCCAGTCTCCAGTCAGTGTCTCTTGCACTTAAGATTTCTGGAGTCTGTTATGTTCTTTGACCTGTGCAGTTGACCAGCACTACCTGAAATTCATAGAAATCTCAAGGTTTTCCATCTGAGAGAGAAGGTGTGTGTTGGTATTAAAAAATACTTTTCAAAAGTATTTCGAGTAGTATGCTTCATTTGAGTGGCTTCAGCTTTCAGGTCTGCTGTTTTATGTTCCTTATGATATAAGTTGTATTGAAGTGAACTTCAGGGAATTATTAGTTTATTGAGAAGAGCCAACCTTTGTCCACACTAGAAGCATTCTTTGGCTCTCTTAGCCCAGGGAATTGGATGCTACTAGCCATGATTTGACTGTAGCAAGGGTTAAAAAAAAGGCTTCATTTGTAGATTATTATTTCTTCAATGCCAGGAGGAATAGTTTCAGCATTTCTTTAATCCCCTGCCTATCAGTAACCATTAAGTTTCATTGGATTATTCTTTTATTGAGCCAAGTAATGTGTGTTTCACTTTATTTCCTCCCCAAAGATTTTTGGTTATTATTTGAGTGAAGGCATAGAGGACGGAGAGTCACTTGCTTTTTGTGATAGATTATTCCATTAGCCATTACACCTTTTTAATAATAAAAAGGGAAGAAAAAGGCAGCTGTATTGGGGATTTTGCTACTTACTGAATCAAGCGTATAGAATATACAACTTCCATTTGTACAGCAGGAGATGTGATACCCTGTAAATTACAGGGCTGTTTCACTGATTGCAAAGTAGTGTGTATGCGCTCCCTCTGGTGGTCTACAGATAGTAAACAAAGTAGGAAAAGTGTCAGTAGTCTGAAGCATTGGTGGTTTTGATTATTTTACATTAGAAATTAATTTAAAACTGTTTTTTAAATTGACTTGAGCTCTCTAGAAAATATATTTTATGATATGAAATAGAAATAATTGTACCAAGAAGTCTTTTTTGGCAGGTGGTCCTTGTTAGATTTAAAAACTGAGTGTAATAACACACATTCTGCCATGCAGTTAGCTCCATATTATTTAATGTGAAGGAAATGCCATGGTATTCCGAATACTGGAAAACCAAGATACCATGAGACTTTTCTCTTAGGACTCAGCTGGAGTCTGATGCTGGGCCAAACCTTAATAAGCCTCATGGGACTTGGACTTACTTTGTGAATGGCCACTAGGCTCTATCTCCATTACATACTTGGGTGCTCTTGGTTCTTTACACGGAGTCTCTTTAGAGTTACACAGTTAATTAGCTGGGGCTTCATTCACCAGGAAGACATGTCTTCCAGACCAGTCACCCTTGGAAATGGGACCAGCTGCTTTGGAGTGGCAGTGTGCCTGCAGTTAGTGAGTCCAGCAGACTCAAGCTGCCTCTGCATGCAGGCAGCTCTGGTGTGCCCGTAGATAAAGTGTTGGTCGTACTTTTGTCTTTAGGAATACGAAAGGATGATAATAATTGTTTTGGGGGTGTTTAGAATTATTTTTGGGTTTTGGTTTGTTTGTTGTTGTTTTTAAAAAAAACATAGCCCACTGGAGCATCCTGCAGCTCTCTCCCGGAGAGAGGCTTGGAGAGGATAGCTACACACAGTAACTGCATTACTGGCCCTAGCTAAATTCCAAGTCAATATGACGAAGGATATTTTAATGTTTTCAATGTTCTCCCCCTGTCCCCACCCCCCTCACCCTCTCAGTGTGTGCAGGTTTTGGATATTACTGTCTAAAGGCAGAAAGTGGTGTTTAAGAAATATTTTGACATTATTTCCTTTTTGCCACTCTTCAGTACAAATAGAAGAACACTTTTTGAGTTTTCTGTGTTATGTTTGTTGGGCTTGGATGGTTTGTTTTTAACTTAGGCATGATGCCTTGCTAATTCAAGTCCTATGCCTCATGTATTTTCTCATTTAATTCATTTCAGGTCACAGTGTTTAGTGCCAAGAAAAGAGAATCATTATGTGTTCTTCTACCCCCACCCTTTGAGCTCTTGGTAGTAGTATGTGACAGTATCCATTCACTGCAATAGTTAATTTTCAAGAAGCAGACAAGGTTTTTGAAAGATTAAACTGGAAAATATGAACCATGGAATTCCAGAAAAGGGTGAAAGTTAGTGGCTAACAACCAGCTGTAATACAGTTTACCCTGCATGAAGTGTCAATTAATTACACTTTTTAATATGTAGGTAGTTCTGCCTTTTATAACTAGCATTCAGGATGGCAAAGGGATAGACTTGTTTTGTCAATTGTGTGTGTGGCAGATGGAGCCTTAATATGTGTTAACAGATAAATGGGCCATTATTAAGATTAGATGCATAATGATCATTTCAGCCTTGTTTATTTAGGTCATTGACAGCAGGAAAAGATGATCTCTTATAAGTAAAGTACTTCTGGATCGTAAAAATCTTTTACTTTTCTTAGACTGCTATCAAAGTAAATGTAAAAGTTTGGTGTTTAGTTTTAAAGTGACACATTAAGTTAACTTTTATCTGAGTGAGAGCTGAAAAAAAAATACACAACCGCAAATAATTCTACAAGTCACTTCACTTGTCCTTAATAGTGAAGGTGATAGCTGTGTAAGCAGATGATTATTTTATCTTTTATTAGATGGAACTAATGAAATTAATGCTTTATGTAGTATTTCAGTACAAGTCTCTTAGGTATTTGTTTATTTAGTAGACAATACTTTGTTCAGTTACATATTCTTAAAGTAACATCTACTGCAACTTTTGCCTCCTTGCACTAGTGAAGGACTTCGATGATCATAAATGTTTATGTTTTATTCTAGGTTGCAGTGTAAGATTTTGGAAGTCATAGCTCCAGCCCATCACAATGGAATGGCGAATGGCCATGCCAGCAGCACTGACCGTGATCTAGTTATCATCAGTGACAGTGATGACTCGGAAACGCACAATAGCTCTGCACAAAATGGGTAAATGATAGTTTTACCATCTGAAAGGCATTGTTGTTAATTTTTATGTATTCTTATCTAAGATTCTTTATACTCTTATTTGTAACAATAAGAAATCCCACTGAACTGAATGACATCGTTTTGCAGCCCTGATCCTTCAGGGATTCTATTTTGCAGTTTATGGAGAAACTTGGCTATGGAGAATATGGATGTTATATATTTGCCCTGGGACCAATGTCAAGTTGATACGTGCGGAACCACAGTTCTGCCTCTTGTCTGCACACAAATCTCAAGGTTTTGAGACCTAGCCTTCACACAAAGCTGCAGTGCCGTTAAACAATGGTACAGCAGATGCTCAGTGTGTTTGTGAGAGAGGGGGAGGGGAACACAGCACAGATTGATGGACCATCTGCAAATATTTTTCCTAAAGAATCTGTAAGGCTAGAGAATCTTAACTCAAAATAGATGTCATTAGAGATTCCAGCCTTTCTCTGACCCTACCCTTGTCTGTGTGGGGCAGAAATAGCCACATGTTCTGTACCAGTGTTCCTGCTGACATTTTATTATGTTCTGCAGTAAAAGCTGAGGTTGTACAGGGAGAAAGAGGCCAGGATGTTCTCACTACTGCACCCAGAAAAACAGGCTGCCTTGAAAGGCCTGGGTAGCAGGAAGCAAAAGGTAGCAAATCTTCCGAGATATTAAACAGTTAATACTATGCCCTGGGACCCTCTGGAACTGTAGGATAGTGTTCATCATGGAATAGTGGTGTTCATACCTTCAACCGTACCCCTCAGTCTGGCAGTTTAATTCTTGTGTTCACTTTACCACTCAGCAGCAGACTGGAAATTGAGAGACTTTTACTGCCAGTTATATACAGTACTAGCTGCAACTTAATTCATGGCATTTGTCCTGCCAGGACTATGAGAAATGTGAACTATCAACCATGTGAAAAATTTCTTTTGGACTTGCTGGCTGTTTTGTGGCAGTAAATTTGGGTGTTTATTCGGTTTGAAGTATCATCTTTATTTTGGGGAAACTTTGTTTCTGCAAATGGAATTTGAGCATAGAGTTGTTGGGGTTTTTTTTACCATATTCAACCTAGTTTTCTCTATTTGGAGAAGAAATTATGAACAGGATGTGTCAAAAAGGATGGTCATAGCATGTCATGTCATATACGGTGTCTTCAGTAGATCAGATCTTTCCTCATCTTCAATTCTTGGCTGTCCTCTTGTCTCTCATCCCCTGAATCTGATAATAGTTGATGGTACCTTAGTCTACTTTGTAGTGTAAAGAAAGAGCGAACTACTAGTTCAAGGGCAGCTTAAAATCTTCATCAAAAGGTTCAAAGTGAGGATTTTGTTACAAAGTGCTGTTGTCTTGCCCCTGGAACAGTATAACCAGCAATGCTGGTTATCAGGGTGATGTATTTCCATGTTGACGTTTTAGTTGGATTCCGAAAAATACTTGCAGTTCCAAATGGGCAGTTTTAATCGCTTGGTGTGAAGTAGCTTGGAGCAGCAACCTTCAGTGATGTGCAGAGGCGAGCTCTCCTGTCAGGAAACTAAAATCAGTAGCAACTGAGAAACTGATGCAGAAAAACTAAATGTGTTTGGAAGTTAGGTTGGGACTAGTATATATTAAATATGATCCATTGATGAGGAGAGAAGGATTTACTCAAACTAAGTAATGATAGAGAAGTTAACCAGTTGGTTATTGCTGGGGCCCTGCTTTCGATTACAGACAGTATCAGAACCTAGAACTATTCGGAAGGTATGAACAAGTTTCTGTACTCTTGCCCGGGTGGCCGCCGGGGCGGCTTGCTGGGGCAGCGAGCGCCGGCCGGAGCTGGACAGGAATTCCGGTGAGAGGGAATCCCGCGGCAGGGCGGAGAGCGCCGCCCGGAACCGGCAGTGCGGGCTAGCGAGGTTTCTGTGACATATCAGCTGCCAAGGCCAACTGCGACAATTCTAGCGTCTCTGAGGAGCGCCCCCAAGCCGCGGCGGGACAGGGCTGGAGCTGCTGGTTGTGCGGAGTCTGCGGCTTCGCCCAGCAGTGATTCCGGGAGTGACGAGAGGCAGCCTTTAACCGTACCAAACGCCACAAGTGGCGGGCCGAGGCTGAAACCTAAACAGACAGAGGGGCTGCAGCCCTCCTGGGTAGACACCTACAGCCAAACAGACCTCCCAAGGATGGAAGAGCTGCCCAGATAGAGCCTCTGCTCTAGGGAGCTCCAAACTGTTATGTGTCCCTAGTTCCTGTAGGCAGAGGAGCATGTCATGGGTGCAAGTGTGTGCAGCTGGATATAGTTTGTAATCAGGTGGCACTCTGTTGTGAGAGGAGCTCAGCAGGCAGCCTAGTCTACAGGAATCTGAGCGGGAGATTGATGCATGGTACTATGCACGAATGTGGGCTGAGCCACAGAGCCTTTGCAAGTCAAGGGAAACTGGACTCTCGTCTAGGAGGAGGAATCTTCCCCACACTACCGAGGTGCCCCTACAAAACAGTTTAACAAACTTTATTGTTTGGCAGAGATGTTAAAAACTTCACAGTGGATATACTGAATAACTGTGTATATGTGGTTTATCTCTGTTTTGCTAACATGACTAATATGACTAAGTGGCTGGGTTTTGCACATTATTTTTCTTAAATTGGAGTTGGTTTGAGTGACTTGAGACTTCAACTTGAATAGCATCATGGAAGGCAGACAATGTATATCATAATACTGATCTGTAGGTCCACTAGGTGTGTTACAGTTTTCAAGTCTAAATCTTCTTCTTTGTCCCTTCATTTGTTTTTAACTGTGTTGATCATTTAATCATTGTAAGATTTTTTTTTAAAAGAAATTTGCAAATAATTCTCATCTAAAATGTTACTTACTAGATAAGTACTGTTTCTTTTACACTTAATTTGTATGAATGAGTGTATATATTATTATTCATTAGAATGTTACTTTTCTTGGGCTTTCATTTCACAGTTAGTGAGAAAATAAGAATTGGAGCAAATTTCAAAATGAACAACCTTGCAAAGTACTGTTCACTACATGTTGTGTGTTCTTCATAATGGTAGTGAATACCAAGGGGTATATTGATTTATTTTTGTCACAGACTCTGTTGTCAAGCAATTTTGTAAATGCTAGGACTGACAATGATGAAATGCATAGCTGTAAATTTCCTAGTTCATCTTCATTAACTTCTTCACTTTCACTTATTGATGAAATGATGACAGTTGAATTCTTCCTGATAAAACAATGTGAAGTTAGTTCTGTTGTTTAGTAGCAAAATGCAACATTGTTTAAAGAAAACCTCAGTAGTTTTAAATCTGTTCATGAATTCTGTCCTTAAATATAGGACACTACTTAAAGTGTATTGTCTATGGCAGAAAATTTTTTTATTTTTAAAGGACTTGGGTGCTTATTCTGTAAGGAATAGGTATAAGGAAACAGTTACTGTTATGTTAAAATGAAGAAATATTTTGCATGGGGAAAAACATCTAGTTCTCTGTAGCTGATAGCTGTAAAAGGGTAGTACACTTTGGGGAAAAAAAACAACCATGTAACTCAGTAAGCATTTATTTTGAAGTGTAGGTGCATTACCTTGTGATCCCTGATATTTTGATAATGTTGTAGGTGAGGGTGCTTTTTCTAAATTCATATTTCAGAAAAATATTCTACCAGTTTTTGTACTCATTTTGAGATGAGCTGTAGCTCTATGGCTACTATTTTTGTTCACTTGATTTACTTCTGTCTTTAGGACTCCTTCCTCATGTTTGTCTCCTTTGTCCTGCCTTCTTCTTGCCACCATGAGTACTGAGAGTGTTAAGGAGAATGATCATCTGAGGTATAAGGATGTGTCGCTTGTCGTCTTTTTCTTCTTCCCTCTCCCCCAATCTCTCTGCTAAGAAAACCAATGCCTTTTCCTGTACCTTGTAGGAACTGGCTGTGATACAGACCTTAAATCTAGTGGCAGAAAAGTTAGCAGAAGTCAATAGGTTCTCTTTGATTACTAGTGGAAGTTATGGACTGTATTAAATATGAGTGGATATTTTCAAGAGGCCTATTGTGTATGTATATAAATGTACTGAATGTGTACGATACAAGACTGCTGCTTTGTGATTGTAATTAACTTTTAAATTTTTTTTCAGGGAGAAGAAAGCCATAATTGATCCTTCTTTGTTCAAGTACGAAGTCCAACCTATTAAAAAAGAATTATATGAAACTGTTATTGTTGAAGCATCTCAACTAAGGTAAAAATTAGCATATGAAAGCTTTGTAACTCTGAGTTGTGTAAGTCACTGTAAGATTTTTTTTATATAAAATGGCATTTTTAGTAATTCTCACATTATTTTGAGGCACTGGAACAAAATACTGTATTTCACAGGCTTTCTGTAGCAAGGGCTCCAAGATCATAGAATCATAGAATGGTTTGGGTTGGAAGAGACCTCTGGAGGTCATCTAGTCCAACCCCCCCTGCAGTGGGCATGTACTAGGATTAACATAGATACCAACTTCGTAAAGTCTCTACTTTCATTGCCACACAGATGAGACCCCCTGTTGCTTCTAATACGTACTGCTGTGACTGATGGAGTAGGTTTGGTCTCTTCTCCTGGGTTACCAGTGAGAAGACAAGAGGAAATGGCTTCAGTTTGCACCAGGGAGGTTGTTTAGATTGGATGTTAGGAAAAATTTCTTTACTGAGAGGGTTGTTAGGCATTGGAACAGGCTGCCCAGGGAAGTGGTAGAGTTACTGTCCCTGGAGGTGTTTAAAAAAATGTCTAGATATGGTACTTAGGGACATGGTTTAGTGGCATGGTAGTGATAGGTTGACAGTTGGACTTGATCTTAAGAGGTCTCTTCCAACCTTAATGATTCTATGAAAAAAGTTTGAGAACCCTATTCTGCAATACTGATGAACTGCTGGCATTGTGAGCTCTCTCTCTGATTGTTGGAGCAGACATTGGCAATCAGATAGCTTTACTACTTCAAAACAGAAAGCTGGAAAGAGTTTTTGCTTCTTAAAATAATTTTGTCTCGAATTTAGTTAAAACTTTTTCTAAAAAAAAGATCGTGTATCAAAACTTTATAAACTGGGTACTTGAAAAAAAACCTTCAGTAATTTCAGGTCATTTAGTTCCAGCACGAATTGAGATTGTTTTTTTCCATTAGCTATTCCTGTGAAGTTGGTTTTCTTCTTCCCATGAAGTGGTGTGGGTTCCGTGGGATGCCCGAAAGCATTTAGAGCCCACACTGTCCTGTAGCAAGGGGTGTCACAGCCTGACTGAGCAGTGTATGAACTCACCCCTCTCACTTGTTGGCCTGAGACTTTTGTGCTTTACCTCCCCATCAGAGATGTCAGTGCTGCTTCCTGCTGTCCTTGTTTGCTTGTTTGTTTTCACTGCCTTCTGAAACAAGTGGACTTCACTTTTATTTGGGGATTTTAGAAGCTACTACGATAGAAAGGAATGTTTGGAAGATCTGTAGAGTTTGTATGTGTGTGTAAAAGAGAACATATCAGGATCTTCAAAAATCACAGATGCATAAAAGAGCTGTTTTAAGTATTACTTAGGTTTTGTTCATAAGAAAATTTTAATAGACTAGAGATTGCAGAGAATAACTGTTATTTACAATAGGAATTTATAATTAAGAAAATGAGAAGGTGATTCCCTACATATGTTCTTGCACATATTATCAGCTGTACTTAAAAGAATAATTGAATATGCTAGTTGATAATGCTACCTTTCTTTCCTAATACAGCCGGAGGAAACATCTCTTTTCTCGTGACAGACTTAAACTTTTTCTGAAACAACACTGTGAACGACATGGTGGAGTAATTAAAACTAAGGTAAATAAGGAATAATCTATGGGATAGAATGTTGACCCTACTCAGTCTTTTTTTTCCTCTGTCCTTCATTAGCTGCTAAGCTTCTTCTTTTAAACTACATAAAGTTTAGCTTTTTGTAAGTATAATACATTGAGTTAGTATTTGAGTTTTCCAAATTAGAACGATGAATATTGCAATTTTTTTTCTTTGAATAAACAGGCTTTAGTTAACTTTTGTTCATAAACAAGGTGGTAGTTCTTCTGTACGTGAAGCATAAATTAATTCTTTGATTTCTTCTTTAGCTACCGGTTTAGAAAAGTCCCCCAAATAAAATGAGAGCTTTTACCTGAGAAAATGTTACTTGTTAAAACATAATATGCTTTTGGTTAGTCTAACACAAATTGTTTTGTTCTTGAAGGGATGCAGCTGATATTTTTAAGTCAAAAATTAACTATTTCGGTTTTAGTACAGTAAGCTAACATACTGTTGTAATGCTTTTAGCTGAAAAATACTTTATTGTAGATTTAATTCAGTCTCCAGTTTCTCAGTGAGACAGGAGTAACAGAATTCAGGTGGCTGGAGTGGGCTTTGATGAGGCCTTAGATGTTGAAGATCATTAAGATGTATATTTTTGTCATCTTATGTAGCAATAAATTATGATACTACAAGTTCAGACTAAAGTTCACATCTTAGTCTACAGAGGATGATTCTGAGAATTTCTTTCCTTCTGCTCAAGAAATTGAGCAGCTTTCCCCACACTGACCAAGTAGGTAGAAATTTCCCTTGCCTTGCCTGCTGTGCTGCAGGAGATCCTGAGTTTTTAGGAAGTAGCATGACTTGTTTATGCCTTGTGTTTTGTGTGTGTTTAAGAGGAGTCCTCATACAGCTTTGTAACTCCTCATTCTGCACAGAAAGGCATAGAGATGACAGCGTCAATATGAGTCTTGCCTCTGAACACTGTGAAAAGTAACAAAGGCAACTGATTTCTAAATAAGTTTGCCACTTTAAAAATCTATCTCTCTTTAAAGAAATGGAAGAAAATAATCTGGAAAGGATAAATGTTGGGCTTATGTTGTCCTTGATGTGATACAGTGTGCTGAGTCTAGATATCTATTAGCAGTGCTTTCTGGTGCCTCAAGAAAGTTGTTATGTTCTCTATACTTGTGCATTTGTTGCCTTCTGTTTGGGCTTTTTGTGGAATGTCTCCTTATTCCCTTGCTGACTGCCTTGCATTTCAGCAGTTATGCAAACTTGTCCTGTTTGGAGGGTCTTCTTTGTATCCTCATGAATTAATTTTCCAGCTTTCTCTGTCAAAATTAATTCTCAACATATTTCAGTAACTTGCTAGGAAGACTGTGTCCAGCTGTGTTTGCTAAAAGGCAAAAGAAATAAAATCCAAGGAAATTAAAAAAAAAATTTTTTTTAATTTTGGAAATTTTATTTCCAGAGAAATAAGATCTTACCAGATGAGGGTAAATTCTGTTTTCAGATGTGTGCTGCTTATCCACTTGGTGGATTAACTCTACACTTACACTATTTCAGAGGTTTTTCTTATGCTAACCTAACCAGTTGTAAATCTAGTTACTTTTATTGTCTTTTTTTGTGTGTGTGTGAATTAATGATTCATTGATGAGCTCATTGTGAAATTCTTATCTTTTCATGAATATATCTGTTTTCATCTTTCTTACTAAGGCAACATCAATTGCAAAATACAATCTGGCAGAACAGAATTTCTCCTACTTGTTTCCTGATGACCCACCCACATTTATCTTCAGTCCTGCAAGAAGGCGGCGAGGGAGACCTCCAAAGATGACATCTACTAGTTTTGTAAGTAATAACTTAAAAATTCCCGATGATGACATGAGCACAGTCTTTAAATGCTTCCATTTTCTCTGAACTTTCAGAACAGTTGGAATGCAAGGTTGACATGCTTTTATTTTTTGTGTGTGTGTGTGTGGATGAGCTGGGATATATTACATAATTGCTATTAAAGTAGCTTGCTTTATTGTTAAGCTGATAAAAGGGACTATAATATGTTATTTTTTTAGCTTTTATCTTTCACATTTCTGTGATCTTACCAAGAAACTAGTTTTTCGGTGTATTGGAAAGGTGCATAGAGTACTTGTCCCTTCTGGGGATGATTAATAAATAATTTGCTAAAAACCTTTTTTGTACTCTTGCATACAATTATGTCACTTGTCCTCAGATAGTTACTTCACTTACTTGTATTTAAACATAGCAAAGCTTAGTGCTGGAAGAAAGTTTGGGGTTTTCTCCCTTCTCCCCCCTTAAGAATTAGGCAGAATCTCTGAGTACTTCATATGTTTGTGGGAAACTTTTACAGCTTGTTTTTGTTCTTGTTTTAGAGAACTATTGAAAAATTGGGAATATCTGTTGTTGGTCATTTCACTGTAGCTATTATGTTCTTTTCTTTCCACTCCCCGTCTGAATTCTCTGTCAGAAGGATGAGGTTACTACTGAACAGAATACCCAAGGAAGCAAGATTACTACTGAACAAAATGAACAAGGAAACAAAACTGAAGTAGCAAGGGAAAAGACAAATTTACAGAAGCACAAAGAAGATACACAGGCCATGGGTAAGTTGAGGTTTAGTGCTATGAGTAGTATAATCAGTTTTTGCAGGTCTGAGAGCAGGCCATAGAGTATTATCTGTAAAAGCAATTAACCCATTTTTCAGAAGTTTATAGAAGAATGTAATCAAATCTGGTTTTTTTGAGTGCCATCCACTTAATAATAGAAGTAAGAATTTTTTTTTTCATTTTCTTCCCTTATGATTTTAGCTTTCTTGTTTATTCAATTCAAATGGTAGGCTTCCTGACCTCACCCTCTTATTTGTTAGGCTGTGTGTGGGTTGACAGACGTTGTCTGTCCACACAAAGTGAAAATGTGTATCCTGCTGTTCTTCTGCAGGCAACTACAAAGAAATGTGTATCTCCTCAGGCAATAACATTTATTTCAAGTTAAAGTTGGCTTAAGCTGAGTAATAGAAGTAAAAGTTGGACAAAGTCCACTGAAATACTAAGTTGGTTTCAAATATATTGACTTTCCAGTAATTCAGTAATAGTAAAAACCTTTAAATCTTGAAATATTTGTGATCATTAAGTATTTAATGGTTGTATGCCACGCCTAGTTGTAAAGTGCTTTTGTTAAGCAGTCATTACTAGGTATATTGCTGTAATTATATGTAGTTGGAATCAGTTCTTACCTTTATATATCACTTGATAGAAAACAATAAACAAGCAATAAACTTATATATACTCAAAACCAGAGAAATTTGACTTTATTACAGTAATGACAATCTTATGAAACATGTATAATTCTTAGGCTTGAAAGTCTCTTAAGAACTTCCAAGTGATTGAATTGTTTTTATGCCAACTAGAAATTCAGTCTTCATAACAGTCACTTTTCCATATGGCAGTTATAAACATATCAGTTTATTTAGCACAGTTAAATAAAATCAACATTTTTAAAAAGAAAAAATAACTTGGGGTTTTTTTTTCCCTGTATAGCTTTTGAAAAAGCTAAATTAAAACTAGAGAAGGCAAATGCTATAGAAGCTAAGAAAAAAGAGAGAGAAGATAAAGAAAAAAAGAGAGAAGAATTAAAGAAGCTTGTGGAAGAAGAAAGGATGAAGAAGAAAGAGGAGAAAGAGAGACTCAAAATAGAAAAGGAAAAAGTAATCCGTTTGCAATGTGTTTAATATAGGAACAGTATAATGTCTTTCTAGTTTACTTGTTTCTTAGTTGCTGTCTGCTTCAGGTTATTTACCATTAACTGTTTTCAGTTCATAGAAATGCACTTTAGAAGAATAGGCAGTTATAAGATATGTTTATGAATTTTAATTTCTGGATAACATTTAGAGTTCATAGTTCACAGAAAGTTTGCTTTGAACTTAGTTCTGAAGTCATGTGCTGGGTTGGTTTTTTTCAAAAAATGCGTGACAGTATTTGATTGGTTGTCTTCTATGTAAGTGTTAAAGACACAGTACTGCATCAGATTCATAGCATATTAAATGGTTGTGGGTTTCCTTGTACTTCCTGTTTGGAATATTCTGTGATTCTGTGGTGGTTTTGTTGGTTGTGGTTTTTGTTTTGATGGTGGGGGTTTTGTATTTTGGGGGTTTTTTTGGTTGGGTTTTTTTTTTGGACTCGGTGATCTGAGAGGTCATTTCCAGCCATGAATATTCTGTGTGATCCTGTGAAATTGCTAAACAACTCCTTTTCACGCTGAATATAAAGAAATTGTTTATTCCACTGTACTTTACCACAGCCATATCCACTCTTGATTTTGGTAGTCTCTTTTTGTGGAACCTTTTCGTAAATACTCTTAGATTGGTTTTTTCCTCAGGCACTTCGGTTAAAAAACAAAACAACCAACCAAACAAAAAACAGCTGCCACACAAAACCAACCAAACAAAAAAATCCCTAACAAAACCTCATGTCTAATCCAGTAACAGTATCACCACAGTTTGTCTAAGGATTTTTGCGAATTACTAGATTATTTCATTCTAACTAAGTATGTTTTGGGTTTTTTCAGTGTGATTGAAGTAGTAAGTTCTAGAAGCTATAATGGGATGATCTGACCATATTTTATATACAACTGTGACTCTTTCAGGAAAGAGAGAAGCTGCGTGAAGCAAAAAGAAAACATGTGGAATACCTGAAACAGTGGAGTAAGCCTAGAGAAGATATGGAATGTGATGATCTTAAGGTATGATTGCATTTGGAGTAGCTCAAGCTTGTATTTTAGAGGTCCTCAAGATAGATTCCCTAATGCTGAGGCAGATCTAGATCTGATCTGAATGCTAGGGTCACCTGCAGCTGTTGGTATTTCCCAGTGGTGATGGTAATAAGATCATCTGCATTTTCACTCTCAAGAAAAACTTGACAGGCCATTCTCAGTCTTAACATGGAATTGATGTATTTTTTTAAAGCACTGATCTTGCCAAGTGGAGGGTATTGAGTATGCCTGACTTTTCTGTTAAATATACAACAAGGGCTTACCTAGAATAAACCTGAGATACTTAAAAGATTTGAGTAATGAAGAAACCACATTTTTTCTGCAAAAGATAGAAAGGGCATTAGCTTGTTAATCCCTGTGGCATTCTTTTGATTTAAACTCTAGTAGAGTAGTATCCTTGCTTAACTAGCATTTTTGTGAATGTTCCTGGAAACCCATAGAAAGTTGTAAGAATTTACCCCCCAAAGAACTTAACGTGGCTCTATATAATAAGGGATTTGCCTAGTGTTACAATTTATATACAGTTTATTGTGATCAATTCTGGTAGGGGAGCGAAAGGAGGCAAAATTTTAAAAACTCAAGGATGGGAGTTTGAGATATGCAGGGAAACACAAAAAGTGCAAAGGACAAGCAAGGAATAGAGGAGTGAGCTAAATGAAGTGATAGCAGTGGTTGAGAGAACTATAAGAATTGAATAGATATGCAAGGATAGCTGTATAGGCCCTTGAAGATGAGAGTGGAAACTCTTAGCTGTGTATAGAAATGGAGAATAAACTTAAGAACGGGAAGAGTATTGTTAAAATGAGAGGAAGCTGTGCAAAGCAGTGCTGCTATGTTTCAGTTGGAAAAGAAAAATGGAGGGATGGGAAAGTAGTATTATCACTACCATGAAAATTGACAAGAATATGAATTTAGGTGAGGACCAAGAAGAAAGATCAACCCATAGGCTGCTTTTCAAAAAATTCCTTTCTGAGGAAATGTATGAAATACCTTCCTGTGTTCTTCCGAAAGCATAGTATTTGACATTCTTCTCATTAATATTTGTGAACTACCACCCTGTGGGAGAATATTAGGTGGAAACAAATCTTGAATTACATTGAAATCCAAACTCGGTGTTAGACACTGTCATCTGTGATTTGGAGGTGATATCTCCCTTAAGCGGTCTTGTTACATGGTTGTATCAGCTCCCTTTAAAATATCTTCAGCTGTCATAACTGCCTTACCCAACACAAAACCCCAAATACCAGAATAGTCAGTCACTAGACATGATCTTGTATATCTTAGTATTAGATGGGTGTGGTTTTTTGTGAATCTGTTGGGATTTTGTTTTTGCAAGCAGTAATCAGTGGTGTCTTATGAGTACGTTTGGTTTTGCTTGTCTAGACAGTTCCAGCAAACAAAATAAAAAATCTGGTGAAATAATACAAGTTTAAAGGAAAAGCCTTGACAGCCAGTGTTATTGTTCCTTTAAACAAAAGTACAAAATCATTCAACTTCATGAATAAAGTTTATTTCAGAAGATTTATGTCCAAGTTGCATGCTCTTAATTTTTTTTTTAAGTTAGTACTACCACAGATGTTACCATGATAATTATGAGTCTTGCAGAACTGTTTTCAGTAAAATGTAAAGAAACCAGATACACTACTTAGAACCACAGACTGGTTGTAATCACTTGTGTGCTCTGCAGAAACCAAGTATAGTACTAAGTTGTGTCATTTGGATTACAGGAACTTCCTGTTCCACTGCAAGTGAACACGAGACTTCCTCCTGAGATCTTTGGCGATGCTCTGATGGTTTTGGAGTTTTTATGTGCTTTTGGAGAACTTTTTGATCTTCAAGATGAATTTCCTGAAGGAGTGACTTTAGGCAAGTTGCTTATATGGGAAGAAGCCCCAATTCTGTGGTGTCATTTCTTCTACCAAATATCTTAAGTACACCCAAGTACCGGTGCTACAAAATTTTCTTTGCAGCTTTAGTATGTCAGTGCTTACACGTGCATATCAATCCAGTTTTCTCTTTAGTCAACTTTTGCAGTGTTTATAAAATCAAAATTAATTTCATCATTGAAGCTGTTAAGCTACTTAAGATGTCTACTTGTACTTTTCCAGTTACATGTTAAGAAAATAGTATTGTTTTGTCAGCACTCTTTTCTGACAGAATTGTGTTAGGAGTATGTGCAGTAAATTATAGCAAAGTAACTTGATTATCAAAACCTGAAGGGGAAAAAAAAAAATTTCGTTCTTCAGTACATAATTGTTTTCCAGCTGTGCAGCAAAAGTGACACTTCTTAAACTTTATTCACAGAAGTTTTAGAGGAAGCTCTTGTAGGAAATGACACTGAAGGCCCACTATGTGAATTGCTGTTTTTCTTCCTGACTGCCATCTTTCAGGCAATGGCCGAAGAGGAAGAGGAAGTGGCCAAAGATCAAATAGCTGGTGCCGAGACCAAAGGTCAGAGCCCTAATTTTACTGCTGAAAAACTGAAATTCCACTGGAATTAATTTTTAACTGCATGACTTATGACCTTCCTTTGTTTAACCTTGTCTTATTATGCATGGATATTGTATGTAAATGGACTTGTTTTTTCTCTTTTATCTGAAATGAAAGCTTTAAAGTGGGCAGGGAGGATGGGGTCTGGGGGAAACAGAGAAAAAGCAAGCTCATTGTTGCTATGATTGTATCCAGCAAAGCATAATAAGCTTTTAACAGCACTGCTTATCTTTTGGAGGTAAAGACAACTCATCTTCACCTTCCTCCTCTTCCTTCAGCACTGTTAGATGTTTCTCCTGAGGGTCAGGAAACAAGGCATTTTCCTACATCTTCTCAAAGATCTTTAGCTATAAAAAAAAAAAAAAATTAAAAATCTAGACCTAACTAGATTAAAAACTAAAACTCTCCAGCACAACTATAATGGAAAATTAAATACTCGTTCTTCAAGACTTAGAAGTATGCATCCACAACTCCTAGGTACTACCTTGTCTCTGTATTTTTCCAGTCAAGGATCTCCAAGTCAATTTGCTTTTAGTCTTCACTCTAAGGCTGAATTTGCCCGTGTTTTCAGAAACATTTGGTACATGTTAACCACTGAGTGCAGGCTTTGTTCCAAATTTATGTGGTCCTGTGTTAATGGACTGCCACATTTTCTGACTAGTTAAAGGGGAAGTTTTGACCTTTCCTGCTAGTCTTTATTTCAGAGGTAGATAGGAACATAAGAGCGCTCTGAGATCAAGTGAATCCTGTGGTTCCTCTGTAAGACAGATATGCAAGGTACAGGAAGGTTGCATACAAGCCTGAAAAGATTCTGCCAACCCTCCGGAGAAATACCTGTAAAGTGCTAAGGAAACAGGAATTTTGCTGTTTTTTCCTTTCACTGCCCTGCTTTCCGCGTCAGTTTGCTGATGTGCTTATTTTGGTGAAATATGATTTCTTTGTTAATGGCTTAGTAATTGTATTTGTGCAGCACAGTAAGGCTGTGACTAAGTTACAGATAAGTATATTGTGAGTGGTGATGACCAGTATCAAAATGTCTGATTGGTTTGGATGATCTTTCCTAAAACCAAAATGACAATAGGAAATGACAGTTCATTTGAGAGAACAAAAGACAGGTGTTCTTAGATTGTTATTTGGTTTTGCTTTCAAGTGTGTTTATGGATCTGTTTTTGCTGCCTTTTGTGTTGCCATTGTGCATGTTTTTTGCATTGGAGTTGCTCTAACAGCTTATATATAGGGAAAAGATCTTATAGCATGTGGTGCATGTCCGTAGCTTTTAGTTGGATTATTAGTTGCTTTTAAAGATGAGTAAATTTTAATTTGGCTCTTGAATTGAGTTTTGAATACACCGGTGCTGTTGTAAATATTGGCCCTCTTTTTGCTTAATCTGCGACTTGTAAAAAAAGGCTTGCTTCGCAGTATGAGTTTTAATTTGCACTAGAATAAAGTGTTTATTTCCTTAAAGATTTAACAGAGGCTTTGGATGAAGATGCAGACCCTACAAAATCTGCACTGTATGCAGTTGCAACTTTGGCAGCTGCATGGCCCCAGTTACATCAGGGTATGTGTGGGTTTCACTTCTTGTTTTGTTACTGTTCTTGTTTTGCTCTGTAATTTAAATCACATTTTTAATATTTATATATATTTAAATGTCTGTTTAAAATAACTGTCCATTCTTCTCAACTGTAGGCTGCAATTTGAAAAACTTGGATCTTGATAGCTGCACCCTTTCTGAGATTCTCAGACTTCACATTTTAGCATCAGGTGCTGATGTAACATCAGCCAATGCAAAATACCGTTACCAGAAACGAGGAGGGTTTGATACTACTGATGATGCTTGCATGGAGCTGAGATTAAGTAATCCTGGTCTCTTGAAGAAACTTTCAAGTACTTCAGTGTATGATTTGTCACCAGGTAATAAAAGACAATAAATTTTAAATTATTATTAGATTGTTGATATAGTATCACTATGGTTTTGTAACTGCTCCAGATCAATAAGGTTCAAAATCCACTGCATCAGAAAATAATTTAGGTTGGAAAGGAACTTTGGAGGTCACCTAGACCAACATCTACCTCTGATGCTCCAGCCCCCACAAGTGGTTCCCACCAGATCAGAGATTGCAAATCTAGGCAGTTTCATTACTTTGGAGTAGCTTTTTTTAAAATGCCATTTAAAAAATGTTAGTTTTGCTTGCAGAAGGGGATCTCTGAGAGAAGCATCTGAATGTTTTATTTCAGCCCCTGCTTTTTATTGTTGGTCTACTTTGGGTCTTTTTTCTATTTCCAAGTTACAAACAATATTACTACCTGCTGTTCCCTTATCTCTCTTCTGAAGATACCGTGTTTTAGTTATTCTTTCAGTGCTAAAAGTTAACAAATAAAAAATGAAGGCTCACATCTCTGAGCAAAGCAGATATTTCAGGAAATGCCTCTTTGCAAGTGCAGCTGGTGCACTACAGATGTTTGACTGTTCACTTTTTTCTCATTTGAGCAATTGGTCTGATCTGAGCAAGATTTTTTTAAACTTTTGTTTTTTTAAATGCTGTGCTATCCCAGAGGATTTCCATAAAACCAAGGGTTTTTTTTGTTCTGTGGTTTGATGGTAAGATTCATATACATGCAGCCATATGTAATTACAGAAAATAAAGCGAGGTGTGTATACAACACTGTATCTTCACCTGCCTGAGGGGAGTTAGTTGAGTAAAATCTGCTTGCAAAAAGTGAACTTGGGCCAAAGACAGATTTGTGCTATGTTTTTGAAACTGCAATTGAAAAAATCAAAAAACCCATAAAGGTTGCATGTAGTTCTACAGGTTTTAGTGAAAACCAGACTTTGGTCTGGAGTATGCAAGAGTAAGGCTTATTTCAATTGTGTAATGAAATTGGTCTGAATTTTATTAGGAGAAAAGATGAAAATCCTTCATGCCCTCTGTGGGAAACTTCTGACTCTCGTCTCTACTCGAGATTTCATTGAGGACTCTGTTGATGTGTTACGACAAGCAAAACAGGAGTTCAGAGAATTAAAGGCAGAACAGCATCGCAAAGAGCGAGAGGCGGCAGCAGCAAGGTGACGTGAGGATATAGAGAGCTAAATTTTTTGCTACAGAGTAGATTAATTTGATTGCAAAAGGCATATGAGAAACCATAGTAGTGTTTGGTTTATACTAGTGTCTTAAGATACTAGACAGGAGTGAAACTTCCTTGTATTAAACATTGTCCTTTGCACAGTACTGTTATTTTTAGATGATGCTGTAGTATAAAGGAAAAATGATGTGGCCAAATCAGATGTTAATTAATTGTAATTGGTTTTCTATATTCTTCTTTCTATTAGGATACGTAAGAGGAAAGAAGAAAGGTTAAAAGAGCAAGAGTTAAAAATGAAAGAGAAACAAGAAAAGCTGAAGGAAGAGGAGCAGAGGAATCCTGCTGTAGAAGTATCTATTGGGTATGGTATATAGTATTACTGTGATACATGATATAGAACTTCTCAATTATATGGCCAGACCTTAGCTATGTGGTTTTTCTTTGATCATATACAAAGGTATATTTTAGTTTTAAGTATATAACCTTTGATAGTGATTTATTTTTTTCTTCCTAGTGTTCTAGAATTTTTGTGAAAGTGATTTTATTTTTAGAATTATAATAAAAGTTGATTTTATTGAAAGCTTGGCAGTCTTGCCTACTGACAAAAGAGTAACTTGCCAAATCTAATTTGTATTTTTTTGCATTACTTTTGTCTTGCATTGATTTGATATCTGTGAATATCTTCATAATGGACCATTCGAGTTAGCTATCTCATTTGAGGAATTGTTCTGATCTGAGCAAAGTAATACTGACCTCACATAACAGTTTACGAATCAAATGTAATAACACGTTTTTTTAAAAATGCTGTGCTATCCCAGAGGATTTCCATAAAACCAAGGGGTTTTTTTTGTTCTGTAGTTTAAGGTGGTAAGATTCAAGTGTGTATACAACACTGTATCTTTACCTGCTTGAGGAAAGGAGTTAGTTGAGTAAAAGCTGCTTGCAAAAGGTGAACTTGGGCCAAAGACAGATTTATGCTATGTTTTTGAAACTTTATTTTACCTTGCCAGGGAGGAGGAAAAGGAAGAGCTTGATACTAGAGGGGAGAACAGAGAAATTGACCATAAAGACATGGACACAGTGACAGAGGATGAAGGTAAAGCTGTCATGTTCTTCTGTGTACGTGTATGCACAGATACATGCACGCAGGAAGCATCAATCTTCCTGTGAATTTTTAAAGGAAAACAAAAAAAACCACCAAACATGAAAGAAAGAATAAGTGTGTTGCAACTCTTCTTCTTAACTTTCAGAAAGGAGAGGGCACAATGAAAATAAAGAATTTACAAGACAAGAAGAGCCCGC
This sequence comes from Bucco capensis, assembly GCA_013396975.1. Lineage (NCBI taxonomy): Eukaryota > Metazoa > Chordata > Aves > Piciformes > Bucconidae > Bucco > Bucco capensis. Next base: position 164,653 of record VWZO01003919.1, on the reverse strand, counting down.
TTGTGAAAAGAGTGAACCTCTTACTGCTGAAGATGAAGAAGCTTTAAAACAGGAGCAACAAAAGAAAGAGAAGGAACTGTTAGAAAAGATTCAGAAGGCAACAGCCTGCACAAATATCACCCCATTAGGTCGTGACCGTCTGTACCGACGCTACTGGGTTTTCCCTTCTGTTCCTGGATTGTTTGTAGAAGAGGACTATTCTGGTCTCACAGAGGACATGTTGTTGCCTCGAACCTCTTCCTTTCAGAATAGTGTACAGTCTTGCACAAATGAACCTCAGGTATTCAGTGAAACTGGAGAGTCTTTGAAATCCTCTGAATCTACCTCCAATGTTGACCAAGATTCACACACCAGTGTTGTCATAGAGGTGCCAAGGCCAGTATGTAAACCAAACCGTTGGTGCTTTTACAATTCTCGGGAACAACTGGACCAACTCCTAGAGGCTCTCAATTCCCGAGGACATAGGGAGAGTGCCTTAAAAGAAGCTCTTTTACAAGAGAAAAGTAGAATATATGAACAACTAAACAATTTTCCTGTGGAAAAATTCCATATTCAAGGTAAATGAAAGGTTCCTGATCTTAATTTGCTTTCACAGCTGTGATTTCCATATAATATTCTAGAAACCTCTAATTCTCATTTAATTGTAATTCCTAAGAAATAAGAACACTCACAGAGTGGGTTTTTTTCCTTTTTTCTCTTTTTTCTTTCTGATAGATCTTTGTGGCATTTTTCTGATTTATGCTTAAAAAAGAGCCATAATTTTTCAGTTATACCACTGCTTTAGTAAAACAGGATTGGCTTTTACACAAACATATTTAGGAAGCAAATTGATATGTGCCATTACTTGATTTTATTCCAGTATCAGTTAACTTTTCCTCATCAATTATTTGCTGCAAGCCAATTGCTGCTGTTCCAGTTCTGCTTAAGGAAAATATTTAATAGGTTGATTTTTTTTTTCTTTCAAACCAGTAAAGGACATTTCCCACATCCAGACATCCAAGTATGCTAGTATACATTTTGAGAATATTTGTGTAGTTTACTTTCAGTTACAGGGAATTGTTTGTGCAATTGAGAGTGTCTTTAGAAATTCATCCTCTGCTACCTTAACAGCAGCTTCATGGTAATTTTTCATTAAATATTTCTTAAGTTCTTGCACATACTTCCTCATAAATCCTTTGAACAGAAATGTTTGCCACCTCCACAGATTTGCAAGCACTAATTTAGGATCTGGGAGTGCTTTCAACTCTTTCCTGTAGATTTTAAGCTTTTGCATTAATTTTCTGTTCTTTTATGAGAAGGTTTTTGTTTGACAGCCCATCATCAGCTCTTTCCCCCCCCCTTTTTTTTCATAAATTATCTTGCTGTCTTGTTCCTTTTTTACCTGCTTTTAATTAGAGGATGCAGTCAGTCTAGACAGAGCCTGTGTCATCTTACCTATATCTGTTTTGTTTTAAAGTTAGATTTTAAAAAGAGATTATATCTTGTTCTGTTAGTTTTTGCGCTTGTCAGCTGCATGTGGTGTTATTTTAAATGTTGCCATGATAAAGACACAGGAAAGAAAACTGAGGAGTTCTCCTGTGAAGTAATGGCTATCAAATGTGAAAAATACTGAAAACATTAATTTGTTATTTTTCTGGTGTTACTGGTTTTTGTTTGCTTTTTCCCTCCTTGCACTTTAGAGTTGTTCATTATCTGCTACTTTAGGAAGTATTTTAAGACAAAAGAATGACTTGTAAATTGACAAGAATTTCCATCCTGTGTGCTGGAATGAGTGGATGCTAATCTATAGGCCTTCCTTAAGGGTACTCTGCTTGGTTGGATTTGGATGCCTTAGTTGGCTTGAAGATGTTGATGTTGGCAACTGTTGCTACTCTACTGTAAGGGAGTTTGGAACATGCATTTGTGGTTTGTTCCACTCTGTACTACTTTTGTTTCCTCCAGCAGTGGCTCCCTTAGGGAGCAAAGTCCACTAACATGAAGTTACTTGGTATTCTTACAGACAAACCTCAAAGTGACATTAGACCTCCTTCAGGACGGGGAAGGATGCAGAATGCTCTTGATGGATTTCGTATATCTGCAGAGAAGCAGCTTGAACTGAGACTTAGAGACTTTCTTTTGGACATTGAAGACAGGATTTACCAAGGAACATTGGGGGCTATTAAGGTATTTGTGAGCTGTAGAGTAGATAGGAGCACAAGTGATGCCATTGAGTCTATAAATTAAATGAGAACTCTCCCATGCTGTGGGTTTTACTGAAAGCATAATTAAGTGTAGACAGTAATTGACACTATAAAAGATTGTGGCTTTTGATTCTTCAGAAACTTTAAATTTATGTTTGCTTCAGGTTGCAGACAGACAGTCTTGGAGAGCAGCCTTAGAACATGGGCGGTATGAGTTTCTGAATGATGAAAACAAAGAAAATGGTGTGATTAAAACTGTGAATGAAAAATCTGAAGAAATGGAAACTGGTGTTCAAGATAAGTTTATTGTGAAAGACAGGTAAGAGCAATGGTTTAAATAACGGCTCTTGCCTGTGAGTTTTATAGTAGTGCTCTGGCTTTTTAACCTTCAAGTTGTTTTTACTCTCAAATTCTTCGGAATGGTATTTTTTTAAGATTTGACTTATAAAATATGAGGGTTTTGCATTGGTTTTTATTTCTAAATGACACTTGTCTGTTAGCAGGTAAGACTAAACCACCAACTCTTAAAAATTCTACTGCCGAAAATGAACATTAATTATCAAATAAGGAATGCATTCATTCATTTTAAAATAATTTAAAATGCAGAGAAAAATTAGTTTAGCAATTTCTGTTTTGTTTTCCAGAAGAAAAAATAAAAGGGAAAAACAAAACACTTTGGGGAAAGAGTAGGAGTGCTTAAAAGGGAAAATGCTAGAGTAACAAATTGCTGGTTGAGGCTGACCAGTCTGTCTCTTCATGAGTCACAGTGAGAACCATCAGTGCAACAGGCTGTAGTCTGGATTACCCTTTAGCACTTCAGCAAAACCAAGATACAATTTAATAACTTTATGCATGATGATCCTTGTGTAGAGCAAGCTGCATCATAGTAAAGAAAGGAAACCTCAAATCATATAGTGTTGCAACTGTAAAAGTGTTTGATTGGTTTTTGTTTGTTTTTTAAACAAACACTTAACAGATGTGGGACTCTATATCAGTGTTTGTTGTATATCAAACCATAGAAACTGGAGATTTCTAAATATTTAATTCTCAGAGGTTACAAACTTGTTAGAAATAAAGGTCTTAATGTGAATATTGAAATATTGCTGGAAAAAGATTAATTGGAGGCAGCCAATGCACTAACATGTTCGCTGATGTATTCTATGAGATTTCCTGCAATTAGACTTTCATGAAAGCTGTATTTCTGGGTGGACTCTTGAATGCTGGGTGTAGGAATTTAAAGTTCTGTAAGGTTTTTCCTTTTTTATTTAATTTGCTGCATTAGTATTTTTTAGTAAAACTGCCCTTCGGCTCAGAGTTCTCTAGTTGCAGGCAAAATAGATAGGGTCATCCTTGCTTCCTGAAATTCCCCACGGCTGGGGAATTGCCCCAGTGCCAGCTCTCAATTCAACAGCAAAAGCTTGTTACTGCCTTTTTTTTTTTTTTTCCCCATTTAATTCTGACTCCATCAAATTTTCTACCCTAAAAGTCTACTCTGCTTTAATAAAGTCTTGCATATTAAAACAGAGACTATGAGATTCTGAAATCATGTGATGGATTGCTTTTGATGCTGGGCCTTTTATCCATCTCGGAGCAAATGACATGTCATTAAGACCTTGGAGTTTGACTACTGAAATGTAAATTACTATGCAACTTTTTTTGCTTTCTGGTTCTCAAAATGTGTGTGAGTATAAAATACATAATGAACAGCTTTTAAGTGTGAAAAAGAACAGGAACAAGCAAAAGCATTACTCATTCACCAGAGTAAAGCAGAATCCAGACAGACTTAATGAGTTGGGGTTTTTTAATAAACCCCAAGTAGAAATTGAATTTTACTTTTATTAGCGTGAGTTGCTCTTCTACACTATACTTAATGTTTGTGGTTCAGGAAGATTAACTGCACTTTGAAATACTTTATTTAGTCTTTGGTCAAAGAAGTCTGTTTCGTTGGAAAATCTACCCTTTTTTGTTGTTGTTGCTTTACATGAAGAGTTAGTGTTTTAGAAAAATCCTCAAAGAATGAGAGCCTATAAATTAACAGTTCTTGATTTAACATCCTAAAATTACTTTCTGGATTTAATTATTTTCTTTTCCAAAATCTAATTAATTGTGGGGATATATGTAATTAAACTACTGCAGATAGAAGTGTCCTAAAAGGCTGCACCTCACCACTGGAAGTGTTTTCAGTGAAGAATTATTGGGGCTATACTCTTCACAGGAATCTCTCATAAACTTGTTGATGGATGTTGCATCAAATCTTCTAGAAATCTTAATAATTGCATTGAAATTTGTCACCTGCATATCTTGAAATTTAGGTAACTTTGTTACCTGAAGGTGATTTATCTAGATGATCTAGACTAAACTTGAGAACTGGGCTAACACCTTTGTAGTATCTGTTCATGTTCATAGTCCATGCATGTAAAGGAAGTGAAAATAAAAATGTACTGCGGATACAGAGCTGTACAAATGTCTATGGTGTTGTATTAAAATTATCTTATTTTTTAACATACTTGTAATTTACTTCTATTCTAGACTCATTGGTTTAAAAACTGAAGCTGCAAGTGCTGCATCAACAAGTACAAGTACTCCTCAGCCAGTTAATAATGTGGTCCACCACTTGGCATCTGCACTGCTTCAGATAGAGCAAGGAATTGAGCGCAGGTTTCTCAAAGCACCACTTGGTAAGCTTTAAGAATTGAAACTGTCTCTCTTCTCTTGTGTAAGATTTTGTAACAAATAAATGAAACACCCTCCAAAAATAATCCAACCCCCAACTAACTTCTTTTGTAAGACTGGGATGATTTAGAGGGATATGTTGGGGAAAGAACAAATAACTAACCTATTGTTTTGTGCTGTTGTAAAGTTTTGAAAGTTAGATTGTCAGTTTACAAGGCCATAGAGGAAATCTTAATATTTTTCATATTACTCTGCATGTCCTGAATTACATGTGTTAAGGAACTGCATATTTTATTCTTAAATACATGCCTGGATCATTTCAGTGATCTTGGTTTTGTGGCCCTACAATTATACGGATGCATTGGGAGACAAATTGTACCATTACGCAGAAATGAGTGAACTTTCTGGGGAAATACTCTAATTCAGCGTTACTGTTGGGGCAGTGTATCATGCAACTATACAATGAGTGTATTTCGTGTGTTAATGTTGGAAAAATGTGTGCTCCTTTTTATACTATTTCTGTGAAAGCAACATAGGCCTGGTTTATTTGGATCACCTTGTTCAGCAATAAGAGAACATCTACAGTAAAATGTAGTAAAGATTTACATTGCATACTTTCAGATCCTCATGTTTTCCATTTATGCTGTAAAACTTGGAAATTAGAGGTTGCAAGAAAATTTTAAACTGAAGCACAATTATATATAGCTCAACTTCCTCCGATGTGTTGTAGAGGTGAGAAGGGGCATCCAAAATGTATAATTTCACCTTGTTTTCCAGTGATGCCTCAGTTCCGGATTTCTTAAGATCCTTCTGCAAATCAGAACTGGGGTTTTGTCTTGGAGAAGTGTGTAAAGGTTGTGCTTGCCTTTGGAATGCTGCACTGAGGATGAGCTGTGCTCTGTGGTTGGCCAGACTGCTTTGTTTCTCACTTGCAAGTGTGCAGTGTGCTTTACCAGTGCAACACGTACCAGGGATGGTCTAGAGCACAAACTGCTACACCTCCTATCAAATTGGTACTCTCCTCTGATAATGACTGTATTCAAAATTGCTGGGCTCTGGCAGGTTTTGCTGCAGTAGTTCAAGATGAAAATCCAAGTTTTAGTGTGTTAACGTGACATGTTAGTGCTCCATGGCACAGTTGACCTAAAACTGTTTCTGCATCTTGCCTGCTCCTACATGGAGTCTGGTGCCTGGGTATCAGTTACCACTGAAGATGAATTTGAGCTAGGTTTGTACCAGAGACTGACACGCAGGCGTGGGTTTCTTTTCACAAGCTTTTGTTATCAGTGTGGTGACCTTGAGAGGAAGGGAATGTAGCAAATGATTGAGTTGAAAGGGGAGAGCACAGGAGTACTTTGAACTGCAGCTGTTTAAAAGTTTTACTTGGCTAAGAATTTGGTCGACTCAAGTATGTCTGCCCTTTCCAAGCCAGGCATGATACAGCTTATTTCCTGCTATGTGACTAGATACACAGTATGTGCATGGGACAGTTAAATGACAATACATCTGGCATTTGTCATATTTACTCTGCATGCACAGTTTGTAAATACATTGTGCAGTATATGCCTCCATTTCCAAATGCTGTCTGAGAGTATTTTGGCAACAGCATCTTGCTGACAGCTGTAAGCTACCATAGTTTGCCCTAAGGGGAAGAACATGGCTGATAGTAGGTTATGGCTGTAGACTGAGCATCCTGAGTTAAAGGACTAAAAGAAGTAGTGACCCTGAAGTGTTGGAGAGAAAGTTGTTGTGGTTGTTTGTTTGTTTTTAGCAAGCCTTCTGCATCTTCCCCCTTCCATGGTCCCAACTCTGTCATAATCTAATGATGGTTCATGTTGACCTTTTGATTATGGTGTGGTTTCTTGTTTGTTTTTAATCTGGGAATCCTGTTTTCCTTGAGGTGCTTTATGCTGTGTGACAAAGTATATAGGGAAGTCTTACATGATTTTCATGTCTTAAATCTCTTATGTTTGTTTACCATACTGTGCCTGTGCATCTTTTCTGCTCTGAAGAGTAGTACCACTGTAAGATTACAGTGTATAGAATAACCTGCATAGCTGAGGAATCTCCCAGGCCTGCTCTGCTCTGGCTTACTGCCCTAACCACTAAGTGACAGTGTCAAGTTCCCTCTTCCTTGCTTTACCTTGGGTGCCAAGTGTCTTATGTTTTCGGTTGCATAATTGACCGCTTTTAGCAGGAGATGAGTCTAAATGAGGGCAAGATTTTCATTTTGTCACTAGAGAGCTCTTGGGGCAGTTGCAACTTTGAATGGCTTTGCAGTAAAAAAAGTTAAAACACACTTATTTACTGCTGATTTCTGACAACTAGGCAGTTACTTATATGAAAGGTGCTCTGACTTGAGAACTTGAGATACGACCAGAAGACACAAATGCAAAGTGTCAGGGAAGCCTTGTGTTTGAGAGGCACGTGGCAAACTTATGCACTTTGGAAGTCAAGCAGTAGTTCTAGTTGCAGCACTTTCTGGATATAATTCTTCAGTGTTTCAGATATGTTTAAAAAAAAAAAAAGAAAGAAAAAAGTAAAGACCGTAAAATTTGCATGATCTTACATTCTGCTTAGTCATCTCTGTTGGAAATGATGTCTTTGCATACTACCCACAGCAAGTTCTGTTTATTAGTTAGCAGGTTCTGTTTATTAGTTTGCAACTTGTGTGACAGGCAAGGAAAAGTTCTCTACTTAGCTTGACAAAGAGGTGTTGGTAGTGTTACTAAACCTTTTAACAAAAAGTAGACGCTGCTTCTTGCTCAGGGACTGCCTTGTGCTTAAAACTGTAATGCCCTCTTTCATTGACCCCTCCAGAAAGGCCAGCAGAAATTAGCTTTTAGCTTGTAACCACTGACTTAGTTTGTAGGTTTTTTGGGTTTGTTTGCCTATTCTTATATAGATCATTGTGTCCCTACACACATTTTCCTCTACCAGGAGGGGGGTTTTATAGTTGTTTCATCTGTTCAATGCAACCATCCCCTAGACAGAATGTCTGTTATCTGTTTCTGATATTAAACCTGACAAACTCAACTTTCATTGCCACTGAAGTAAAAACATTGGAAGTCAATGAAATGCTAGGAGTTCTGTTGTGGTAGCTGTACAGAGGAACACTTTGAGTTAGCAGAGTACCTCTGCATTTCTGCTTTAAACCAAACTGAACATGCTTTATCTCTGTCGTTATTTCAGTTGCCTTCACTGCAGAGTTTCTTCTCCCTCTCTGCTCCTCCTTTTACTGCACTCTGTTCCTATTGGGGAATGGAAGTGTACCTAACAATTTCTAGTTTCGCTCTATTTACAGCTTCTAGTACTAAAGAGCGCAGTGAAATTCACTGCAGTCACTGGCAAGTTTATCCCAGTGGCCTCCAGGGTGCAGAGCAGACAAAGGGACCCAGCACAGAAATAAAAGCACCAGCTGCTCCTCTCTGCTCTGTTTTTGTTCTGAGGCTCTATCAGGCTGCCAAGAGCCTCGCTGGTGATTCTGATAAGTTTAGAGTGGAGGTGCATACCAAATATTCAAGTGGAAGGGCAAGAGAAGACTGACACAGAAATGTCACTTGTTAAATGCAATGCAAGAGGAGATCTAGAAACCCTAACATCACCCTCTGCCTTGCAGAGCTGCTAGATGGCTGCTAATCTTCTGTTGTCTGGTGGTTAAATGTAACATGACTTGAATTGTATGCATTTCTTAATTATGCATTGTGTTCTAAAAACCCTTTTATTACACATTAGCTTTGAAAATACGAATTGGTCCAGCCCACGATAACATTTGGGGAGAATCACAAATAGAGGTCTGCAGATTGCAGTATGTGTTTTTCGTTCAAAAATTCTGAGTTAAGATGTAAAAAAGTTTTGGTTTGGATTGGGTATTTTTATTTTTTTAGTAGCTGTTTGGTGGAAACTCTGAAGTGCTACTTACCAGATAAAAAATGTTTGAGGGTAAAGAAAGACAAGCAATTTATTGTGGATTTTGCTTCATTTTTGGTACAAATTACTTTTCCTTACATTTCAAAGTACTTTGCAGTGGAGAAGTAGATCTTATCATTCTTATTACGTAGATATGAAAATTGAGGTATAAAATGATGAGATTTGGTTGCCCTGGAGTTTAGTGAGGCAGCCATAAAAAAATCCCCTGCCTTCTGCACTAGTGTGGGACTTCAGTCAATAACCAACCTTCAAATTTCCATACGAAAGGTTGGATTCTAATTCATGGGAGCACCTTTGTGGCTGATACTGGGAGCCGTTTACCTCCTTTCTAACTTGTGCCACACTTCTTGCAGGACAAAGAAAAAAATACAGCTTTTTTTGCTTGTCTTTATTCTATTCCTTCCTTTCTAGATTTTTATTATTTTTTGTTTTTTCTACTCCCGAAGTTCTTTCCCTTTCTATTTGTAATTGTCTTCCTCTTAATAGCATCAGACACCTTCCAGCAGTGAACAAGGATAGGATTACTATATATGCAGGCTTTGTTCATCTACTTCCTTTACTTCCCTGTGGAGTTTCATGAGCAGAGGCAGCAAAGATGGAAGTGGACTTTTTTAAAATGAATTTTTGTTTACTCTCTAGAGAAGGCAGTCAAAGATGGTACCTTGCATTTGGAGTAGATGAGGTTTACTATGGCTCTTACTTCCTGGGAGAGTAATTTCATCATTTTAATATTCAAGAACAATATTGCATGGAAATATTTTAAGTATGTTGTTTCACATGGACAGATGAGCTAGTTCTCTTGATGCTTGAGGGCTGTGCTCTAAAACTGGCTATATTTGTTTGTGGTAGCATAGACCAGACAAGTTGAGAAAGAAACTTGTGATCTCTCTAGGAGCTCATAGGAGCTCTCTATAGCCATCTGGAGATGGACAGAAGGGTGAAGGAGGGTAGGTTTAAGAGCTGTCAGTTTAAGCCTTCTGTTTATAGTGGGAGTCAAAGTAAATTGGGGATGTGCAGTTCCTCCATGCACGTTATTCTCTTACCCTTCCCTGCCCACTTTTTTCCACATGCACATGTTGGGAACCACTGTTCTAGTTATACTTTGAGACTATACAAGAATGGATTATAAAATTAATTACAAAATAATATGCCACAGTTAAAAAAGATATTTGAAATAACTTTATTAATTTAATGTTAGGTAATGCAGAAGATGGTAGAAGGAACCACAGGGGGGATAAAAAGAGGAAGAGAGTGGAAGACAAGACTAGGCAGAGAGATGGTAAATTTTTAATGTTACTTGTATTGCTAAGAATTAGAAAGTATTGAATATTTTATCAGGTGTGGTTTTCTACTTTAATAATTTTGTAGCCAGTTCCTTACATTGAAGGAATTACAGTATTGAAGCCAAAGGTTTAAACATGGGTAGTAAAACAAATACAGCTCAAAGATTTGAAGATAAGTATATAATTTAAGAGCCCTTTAGGTTTGATCATTCTAATTTTTCTTTTTTTTTCTTTTTTTCTCCTCTTTCTTTAATGAAAGATGCCAGTGATGGTGGACGATCATATAAAACAGTTTTGGATCGCTGGAGAGAGTCACTTGTTTCTTCTACTAGCTTGTCCCAAGTCTTCCTTCATCTGTCAACACTGGATCGAAGTGTTGTCTGGTCCAAGTCCATCCTCAATACTCGTTGTAAAGTGTGTCGAAAGAAAGGCGATGCAGAAAGCATGGTGATGTGCGACGGCTGCGATCGAGGCTATCATACTTACTGTATTAGGCCCAAGCTGAAGGTATTGGAGGAAAAAGAAGTGCTTCTTTTTTCACACAAAACTGGAATAGTTCTTACAACTTAATTGCATATTACTAACACTTCTCTGTTTTTTTCTATTTCTAGGTCATTCCTGAAGGAGACTGGTTTTGTCCAGAGTGCAGACCAAAACAGCGCTCTAGACGCCTCTCCTCCAGACAGAGACCTTCTGTGGAAAGTGATGATGAGACTGAACGACTAGGAGAAGGTGAAGAAGAGGCAAACTATGATGAAACGGGACAAAGTGAGGAAGAGAATTATGAAGAAGAGCAGGATGAGGAGGATGAATCTCAAGAGGAAGAAGAGATAAGGTAAATAGGCATCCATTAAAGTGGTTTCCTACTGAAATATCTTGATTTTTAGGTGGAATAATTGTTCAAAAAAGCACATATGTTGAAATTCTGGTCTGAAAAAGATGTTTGTGTTTTGGGTTTTTTTTTTAAAAGGCAGGTTATTATGAATTTGGCTCTTACTGATGGGTTTAATATTAACAAAAGCTAGATCCGCTGGACTTAGACTCACTTTTCAGAATGAAAATTCCAGCTTTGGATTTATGGGTGAGACATGGCCATCAGGGTTACAGTTCTGTACAGCTACTGTTGGAATATAAAGTGGGGAGAGTTTCAAACAGGAAAGATTTTCTGAAAGATTTTTTGAATTCTGGGGGATTAAATGCATGTAGTAAGTATTGGAACATTAGGGAAGATAAATTCATCTGTCAGGGGCTATGTGACATTGGGAGGACTTGAAGACTTCTAGAGTAGCTGTTTAGAAAACCAAAAACCTACACCAAGAAACCCCTCACTAAAACCACCCACCCACACATCCCCCAAACTACTAAATAATTCAGTATTATAATTTTAGTGAAGCAGTGGATTTGATACACTGGCCAGGAGCATAGAAGTTGAAGTAAACATTCCTGTTGTCAAAGTATTTTTCTTTTTTGTACAGTCGTTTTGAGTTGACTTAAACAAGATTATTTGTGGCTCTGACACAAATTCTAGGATTCAGTTGTTGGAGAGAAATTGCATCTCCTTGAGAAGTAAATTTATCTCTGGGATCTTGCTTCTTGCCTGTAATGGAAGGAGTCTTGCTTATTAGTTATAAACCCTGACTAGAGCATAATCTTTATACTTGCTTTAGAACTGAGGTTTATTTATATAGCCGATAATATTGTTCAAAAATCATAGTAGTTAACTAGGAGAAATTCTGGTAGTTGCTGTGAGAAAGAAGTGTTTTAAAGAAACTGATAGCTAGTGTTCCAGTTAATGAATTTGTATTGCACAAGCTTCAGGGGTGATCAGAATTCTGAGCATTCTTTTGAAGTATGTGCTCCATTTAATATTTAATTAAGAGACTTCAGAGCAGTATTTAAGATAACGGTATTTGCATGACTGCATCAGCTTGGAAGCCAGCTGCTTACCAGCCCACCCTTGAATGGTTGAGGTTTTTAAATGCTGAATTAGAAAACTGAGGGAAAAGAGAGGAATGGAATTTTGGGATAAATAAACATAAGTGTTCACTTTTTGTAGCCCATCAAAGCAAGGAAGACCCCAGGTCAAGTTTCCATTAAAAATGAGAGCAGCCAAACTCAACAATCCATTCTCAAGTCACAACAGCCAGCGTCAGGCAAGATACGCTTTTCGGAATCAGCAGAACATACCTAAACAAAGCGAATCTTCATCTGAGGTTACCAGAAGGAGTTTAAGAAAGGTAAAAACTCCATCAGAGACCAAGTCTTCTTTAAGACTTAGTAGCCGGACCACTCGTCGGAGCCAAAGTTCGCCACAAGCAGGTGTATTTGTGGAATTACTCAGTCCGCGAAGAAAACGAAGACAACAAAACAGTGCTGATAATGCACTGGAAAACAGCCCCTCCAATTCTCCTGGATTCAGAGTTGTTGATACTGCAGACTCAAATGACCCACTTAGGAAGTATCCAAAGCTTCCTCTTCCTGTTACTGAACCCGTGAGAAGAGGCAGGAAACGACAATCCACAGGTTAGAGAAATGTGTTTGTCCAGAACAAAAACCACATTCTGTTCCTTGCTAAAATATTTTTGTGGTAGAGCAAGAGCAAGGAGACTAGATGTGGCAGTTGAAGGCATTTTTACCACTTCCAACAAGACAATTCCCTTCTTTTGCAGTGACAGAGAAAAAATTCAGTCATCTAAAGAACAAATACTTAATTTTCTAAGGATTCATCATATCTGCTAAGGAATCATATCTGTATTTGAAATGTCATATTTGCATACAATATGCAGCGGTTGCTAATAAGTGGATTGAAAATGTGGAAGTGATACTTATGCCTTAACCAACTGAAATGCAAATGTTTACTGAGAACTTTTATGGTTTTGTTTTCTTAGAGTTAAACAGTGAAGAACACAGATGTAGGCAAGGTAGTGAAATTGGGAATACACACGTGTAACAAGGAACTGCTACCAGAAGAAAAATGTAGTCTGTCTGGTATAGGGCTAACAGCTTCCTTGCTTGTTAAGCTAACAACAAGCATTTGATGGTAGGAAAATAGTTGGAAAGCTACAATAACCTTCTAAAAACAAAAAGGACCCAGCAAGAGACTGAAGAGTGTAAAAGAGCTTGCACTCCAGTGTGTCAGCCTTGTATTCTTCTCCATTTCTGTCCTTCACCATTGGGAGTTTCTGGCCTTATGCTATAACTACCCTGCTGACTAATCTTGAAAGCACATAAAACCACTCTGAATAGAGGTTTTGTGGAAGTAAAAGGTATGAGCAGGAGGCTTATTCTGTTTTTGTCTAATAGGGCTTTCCTTTAAGTGTTTAACAAATTGTTAAAAAATTGAAATGAGTGAAAAAATCCTTTCCAAAATTAATGCGATGAAGAATAATGGAGGAGGAATTCAGCTAAGTCCTAGTACTTAACGCTTTGTATGGCAGGAGAGACATTTAGTGGTTAGTAAGGCTATAGTATAGTTAATGTCTGCAGCCAAACTATGAGTTGTGTCCTGAACTACAGTTTTAGTACCCAAGAATGTTTCACTTTTTTAAAGTTTTTGGGGGTTTTCTCTTTTATTTGTCAGTTTATTTTTATGTCGTGGGGTGTTGGTTTTTTTTTCCAGAATCATCTCAAACCTCATTGAACAGGAGAAGTTCAGGACGTCAAGGGGGAGTCCATGAACTCTCAGCTTGTGAACAGCTTATAGTGGAACTGGTACGACATGATGACAGCTGGCCTTTCATGAAACTGGTTTCTAAAATCCAGGTAACTGATAGAACTGTAGAGGGAATGATAACAGTTGAGAATCCTGTTTGCTGCCAGTAGAGTAGAATTTGGGATTTCATGGCATTGCCCAAACAGAGGGATACAGTAAGCATGAGATTCAGGAGTACTCCCACATTTCATTTCAGCTCAAATATTTGGTGCTAGAAATAACTTCCACAATTGACATGTTACTGGGAAAATTTTAAATATGGTTACTCTCTGGTATTTAAAAATGTGAGATGAGAACACAACAGAAAAAAAAACAAAAAAAAACCACAAGCAAATAGGCTTACTTTTAGCAGTCCTGTATGCTATGGTTATTATTTAGTTGAATTAATCTTCAAATTAATATTCAAATGATGCAAAGCTATTTTGAGAGCAGACCTGCAATAAAATAACAAGGTAGGAACAACTTCACTCTTAGAGTGCCTGTCTTCTCGGAGCCCTGTGGAGCAGCTCTGCACAGAGACATTCTTGCAGGGTCTAGAGTTTGGTGTTTGAAGCGCTCTTTTAAAATGAACAGTGATAGCTGTTAAATGAAGACTTGAAACTCTGAATTCAGGGTGAGATAACTGGAAGGATTAGTGTATCTGGGTAAAATTTACATGATCGTGATGTACAATTGAAATGTAAATGAACAAAAGATCTAAGTGCAGAGGAGGAGAGGAATTTTGAATGAAACAGAGACTAGTGTTTGCCTGCTAGAGTACAGAAGTTACACTCCAAGGTACAAGAATCTGGTGAATGCAAGGAAGCTTCTTAAGGAGGGATGGAGAATTCAACTTAATTTTTTTCCAGAAAAGAAACTGCTAGAATTCAATGGATTCTGGTTTGGCTGAATCAATCACTAAGGGATAATCTCTGTGTAGTTTGCAAAGAATCCATACCTGTGTGACCTGAATTTCTTCATCATGATAGAAGCCTTGGGTTAAACTTTTTGCTTTAAGACAACGTAAGAATAAATTGAATGATCAGTTTACAGAAAACCAGAAAGAGAAAACTCCCTTTCTTTTCCATACTTACCTGAACAGCACTCCTAAAGGGAAGGAAATGAAAATGTGTCAGTCTAATTCTGTTTCTCTACTAATTCTTTCTCTAGGTTTGTTCACAGGTTATACTTTATATAGTAAAGTTACAGACCATAACCAAGAACTTAGTTTTAAAACATATGTGATAGTGCATGTGGTTATCTTCTCTTTAAAAAGGAAAAAAAAAAAGTCATATTTGGATCAGGTATCTTTTTCTTTCAGCCCTTTGCCCTACTTTGTGAGACAGATTAACTCAGAGCATGGTTCTTACCTGGAATTGAAAATCTGTGATCCAAATGATCAGTACCCTTAAGGGTTAGGCAGTCCTTTTCCTCCTCTCACTTTTATCACATAAACACTGTTCTGAGTGACTGTTATCTCTGGTACTTGCATACCTCTGGTGCTTGCATACTGTGTCCTGCTCACTACAGAAATGTTCACTACTTTCTTTTCTGTACAACTAAATGGACTCTTAGGATTTCATTTCTCACCAAGACTACAAAACAATGAATAGTAGTGGAGTAAAAATGGTCATTACTCATGGTTAAGGAGCTTTTAATATTGTAGTATGTACCAGGAAAATGCAAAGTTTCAAAGTCTTAGAAATAATTTCTGTGCTTGACAGATGGTAATAGCTGGAACACCACAATCTTATCTGCTCATGCAATTTTCTTACAGGTGTTCTTACAAGGTATTTAGGATTAGATTTATTCATTTAATTGCTGGCTGATGTTTGTGGTCTGTTGCTTTTCATGATAGGAAAAAATTGAAAAGGAATACCTGAAAACTAATATTCAGTTCAGTAAATGAAGGTGGTTGGTTGGGACTTCCCTGTCTAATTAAAAAGCAAACCTAAAATGCTTTCTGCTAATCCATGATTTGCTTTACTTTTTTTATTATTATTTTTTTTACACAGAATTTTAAGTTTATGTTTGTCTGAGAATCCTTTTGTTTTTTTTTTAAGGTACCAGACTACTATGACATCATCAAAAAACCTATTGCCTTAAATATAATCCGCGAAAGAGTGAATAAATGTGAATATAATTATGCATGTAAGTATTACTTTCTGAAAGAGGTAATGAACCCTGTTCTCTCTCTTAAAATAGATTCTTACCCTAAAATAGAGCAGTCAGAGGATTAGAAAGGTAAAATGGTGTTTGGCTTGAGGTTTTGTGGGCTTTGTTTTGTTTTTTTTTTAAAGGAGCATTTACTGATTTTTTTTTTTTTTCAAATAAGTTCTTTTACTACCAAAGTATGTGAGGTACAGATAGATGCAAAATGAGCAGCTGAGAAACTGCTGGTGGTTTCTCAGGCTTTTGGTGTCAGTGAGTGACATGGATGAAATACTTAGAAAAGGTGAAAAGGTACAGTTGTTACTGCTTGATTTGTATTGATTGATAATCAGAGAAATTTAAGAATGTTTATATGGCACTTACCTAATACAATGATAGAAACTTGCCCTATATGTAAAGCTATTTTTGTGTTGCAACTCTGTTGTAGGATCGCTAATTCATGTACTAATTCAGTGATGTCATATTGCTTTACATTGTCTCAAGCCCCAACAGTATAAACTAATTTACTTGCTTTTTATTTACCAGCGGAATTCATTGAAGACATTGAACTGATGTTCTCAAACTGCTTTGAATACAACCCTCGTAACACAAGTGAAGCAAAAGCTGGAGCTAGACTTCAAGCTTTCTTCTACACTCAGGCTCAAAAGCTTGGAGTTCCAATCACATCTGGTAATGTGGACCACGCCGCTCCCACGGCAAAAAAGTCACGCATCTAACCTCTGCCTTCCAAAGGATTTTTTGAGGGAATCTATGTTCTTTATAATGAATTGTTAAAATCACATAGTCATTTGTCATACCTGTATAAAGCAATAACAACTGTTTAACCACCTTGAAGTGTGGCCTGCACTATATTCTCAATGTAATATTAAGCACTCAGGAGAATGTAGGAAAGATTACCTTTGCTACAGTTTTATTCAGTGTCTAATAATTTTGATAGATGTACTGGATACAGTACTGGTTTACAGAGGTTTTGTACATTTTTAATACATTCATGTGTCCAAATATCTTCTGGAAATACATTGTTTTTTCCTGCACCAAATGACCTTGTTTCATCCTCTAGATTTTGTAAGAGCTGTGGTAATGAGGGCTTTATCAACTCAGACAAAATCTTCTGCTGTAGCGCAGTTGAAGAAACTGTGTGTATGTTTAAAACTTGTTTGAGCTTATCTTCTCGACACTACACATGAATGAGTACAACTGCATATCTTTTTAAGTACTGTACCAGTGCTGGCTGGAGGTATTCAGTCTGAATTTATTACTTAGATATTTATTTTAGCATTCAAAGTAATTTGTGAATTTGTTTTGTATTTATAAAATTTGTACTCGGGGATTAAGACAAAAAAAGAATTCTGTAACTTTTTAAAATTTTTCCTGGGGTGGGTTTGTTTTTGTTTATTCTCCTTTAACTTGATGGTCAATCAATAAATACCTTCCCCTGGCAGTTCTTCTAACAATGAGTAAATTTACAGGGCTCTACTGTAAGTTTCTATGTACAATTTTGGAAGTTTACAAATAAAATGAGTCATTTTTTGAAATACTTTGAGCTTCTGACATTTCCTTTTGAGTTACACTGCTACACCATGTTTCCCATTAGGACAAACTGCTGGAAAGAACACAGCAGAATTTGGTTTCAATGTGAGTACTGCAACCAGCATTTTCAGTAGTTGCAGCCACTGTGATACTTGGTCTGAGTGGTGCAAATGTTCATCAGTATGTAAGGAGTAACAGAATTTTGTGTTTAAGTTGTAGGATTCTTTAATTAGCACCTTAGAATAACTCTTAAGACTGTAAAAACCTTAGAGCTTTGTTTAGCTGACCAGCAGCTTCTTTAAATTGCCCTTATTATCTTTGATAGTTTTACTTCCAGTATTTACTAGTTTAAACTCAGTTTGACTCGGTAGCTTTAACATCTTTTTAAAACCAGTTTTGACCAGCTGGAGGTATGCAATACTTGGACAAAACACCATGGAGCAGAAGTTTGGAGGTAGAAGTGAAGAGGGTAGGAAAAGCTGAAACATGAGGCTTGCTGCTGCAACTTTTTTCCCTGTGTTTGCACTAATTTGTTGTAGCATGAAGACCTGTATATGCTGCAGACCTGAACAATTACTTGCTATGTAGTTGTTTTCTTTGCTTCTGTAGTGCTTACTTTGCCTGAGAGGTGGCAAGAATGGGCGTTTCCTTGAGCCTAGGGAAGAGATGGCGATAGAAAGGGGATTTACCAGTTTGAAGTGTTGGATTTCTGTTTTGGGGTTTTTTTGCCTTACCAAAAAAATATTAAAAAAAGTCAGACTGAGAACAGTAAGAGTTAATTGTTTAGAAATGTCTGATAATACTTCAGAGTTTCTGTGGGAGCTTTTCCTTGTTCAGACCTGACGTCTCTCTCCTGTCCAGATCAAAGCCACGTTTCTTGTTCCCACCACAAAGAATGCTGAATTCTGTAAGGAATGTGAGCAGCAGAGGACTTCTTTGCAGGCTGTAGGTTGTAGTTTATATCCCTGCATCTGTCCAGTCCCCAGAGGATGTGAACATCCTGACTAGCAGGTTGCACAAACAGTTGTGCAGTTTCTTGTTCACATGAATAGTCCCTATTGACTTAAGTATGAATACTTTTTTTTTTTTGGTGGAAGGAGTGGAGGGGCACAGTGAGCTGAGCAAGTCCATCTGTGGCAGATGCAATTTAAATTGTTACTTACTCCCAGCTGTTCATTCCTATAGCTTTTTCTCCAAGGTTATTTCCTCCAAATGCTTCCTCTCAGCAACACAACTATAATTTTGAGTTTGGATTGAGCAGGAGGGGGACCAGTTTAACCCAAATCTCTGCTTGTGACAGTGGTGTTTTCATGCTTGTTCTATGAGCTAATGTACCAGTTTGTCACTAAGTTTGCAAGGCTAAGGCTGCATTTAAATATGCTGAAGGTGAAATACAGGAAAAAGTGCCCACTTGTTGAGTGGCTGTATTTAAAATATTCATATATGCTGCATGTGTGATGCAGATGTGACTGTCCTTGACTTTAGTGGGGCTCACAAGGCATGAACCAAGCCCTCTGTTGCTGGCAGTAGACTGCTTGAGTTAGCTACTTTCACTGCAGCTTTTTCAAACTTAAGGTATGATTTTTCAGAGTTATGTCAAGATATCTTTTTATGGCTGTTTATTTCCCTCATACATACACAGAATCACAGAACAGTAGGGGTTGGATCTCTGGAGACCTAGTCCAACCTCCTCTGCTGAAGCAGCCCCACCTAGAGCAGATTGCATAGGATCATGCCCAGGCAGGTTTTGAGTAACTGCAGAGAAGGTGACTCTGCAATATCCACATCTCCTTCCTTGTCTTAGGAGCTGAGATATCAATGCTCTTTGTCCACCTTTCCTATCAAAGCAACTGATCTCTTACTGTGGCCAGCCATCCCATGTGCTGTTACCACTAGGGTAAAGCATGGGCAGTATCTGCAGCAGGCTCCAAGCCCAAGTTTTGCAAAGGTGCAGAAATCGAGGCAGCAGTTTCATCTTTGGTTCAGAGGTCCTGGCTAATTGGGCTGTAACAGACTTAAGGAAACCAGCCTTGAGCTGCAAGTTTTTTGGAGAACAGATACTAGACATTTTGACAAGATCCAGTAGTGAAAGTCTTTCCCTTCTTGGTAGGTCAATATCTTAGCCCTGACAGGTAGCTAGGGACTGCTATACCAGCTGATTTTCCTGCTGTGCAAATTCTACCGCTTTCATTCATGTCAGGGCTAGGAATTAATGAGTAACCACCCTAGGCAATTTCTTGTGACCAATTCCTTTGGAGGAATTGGGCTCCACCCCAGAGGACTCTTCCAGGAAATCTCAGTGTTTCCTCAAAGATGGCTCATGGCCACCACAGACTGCCAAAGATGCAGAAGAAAAATCCCTAGAGCAGCTGCCATTATTGGCAAGCAGGATGAGATCAAAAAAGGGCCTGTTAAAATACTGGATGTAGCCTTGTTTGGTGTTTGCAACCAAGCTGATACTGGCTGTTCATGCTTAGGTGTCAACTAGTGGCACCAATGTAATTCATTTGTGAATGAACTTCACTGTTGTGCCAGATTCCTTCACCTGTATTAGGAGGCAGATGATCACCTTGATTGGTATATCCAGTATCAGATTCATCTGCTAGAAGTTCAAATTCTGGAAAGCTTTAACAACGCTGGAAAGCTTCAGTTGCTTTGGTCTGGCAGACTGCATGACAGGTATGAGCCAGCACCCTTCTTTGTGAAGGTTATGGACTGGAGCCACCACCCCTGCACCCAGTGTTGGATGGCTCTTTTGTGAAGAGTGATGTTTTAAGTATCATAAGAGAGAGAGCACGTAAGTGTTATAAAGGAAGATGACCCTAGCATAATCTTAGCAAATATGGGCATTAGAAAGCAGCAAGCAGCAGCTGAAAACCAGTCTGAGCTTACATGTAGGGACGCAGAGATTGCCAGACCCCGAACAGTCTACCATGCTGCATTCACCAGCTACCGGCTCTCCCTGTCCCAACCATCTCTGAAATTATTACAGTCCAAAAGTGGAGATTCTGCCATGAACATGTGCAGGTAGCAGATCTCTGGGGAACCCAGAGCATGCCAGAGTCCTGCCCAACATCATGTTGCTGCCAGACTGGTAATCTAATACTTTATGACTGAGGAGCTTACATGTATGGTTTATGATTTTTGAATCCTTCATGTAACCACTGACCTAACCCTTACCCTGCAACAATCTGGTATTTTATTTTTATCTGTTTCTATTTAGATAAATAATGTCTAACACCAGCCATGTTTTCTAGTGTGGATCAGTGTCATAACTGACTACAGCAATTCCAGCTAATGCTTTTTGAGGCCACCAAGGACTGTTCTACCCTGCAAAAGCCTTCTTACTCTAAAAAAAAGTGCCAGTGTCTAGATGACTGCAAGTAGTTCTCTGTATGGTATTTGGCTTGTCTGGTGTAATTCCAGGAGGTCTCTCCCCTGCACTGCTAAACTGCTGCCTTAATCTTCACACCAGTGACCAGTAATTTGGTTTAGTTCTGTAGATTTGCTTCTTGTGCTTTACTTAGCTTGCTGCAAGTGGATATTCTGGGGTTTCTCAGCCTGCTACCAATGGACTAAGTGATGTCTTCTTCCTCCTGCCCTTCATCAGCAACCTACTATCCTTAATTTGGTACTTCCTTAAACAGTGATCTATGAAAACATTGACTTTAAGTGCTTGGTTGTGTACATGTCCAGTCTCATACCTGTTTAACAATGCCTCTTGGAGAATCTCCAGTTACCTCTGTTACGAATGTTTCCCATTTGGTGGGCACTCAGATTTGAAGGTATTTGGATTAAGTCAATGCAAAGAGATAAAATTATTTGTGCAGCAAATCATAAGAATGATAAAGACAGATAAGTAAAGCCATTGCCTGGTTTTCCATCTGCTTCCTAATAGGGATGATGAAGTAGCAGCATCCCTAAACTGTGTCTGTGTATTTGTGGAGGTATGTGTGTATGCTTGTGCAAAGTTTTGTATTTTTTACCATTGTAACCCACTGACTTTTAAAATAATGGTTATCATTCACAAATGTTGTACTCTGATGTCTTTAAAAGGTTCATTTCCAGTATCTGGGAAAGTGCTGGTGAAACTGATTTCTTCAAGCCATGAGTGGTGATGGGAACAAAGCCTAGCTTCCTCCTGTCCCCTCCTCTCCCAGAGGCATCCACTAGCCTGAGTCTCAGTGACAATGTGCAGATGGGTCTGTGTTTAAATTTGCTTTTACTTTTTAAGTAATCAAATCTGATCTGCTGTTGGTGAAACACTTCACCCTCAGCCATGCACCGGCAGCTGCATTCTGGCAAACAGATACTCTTCGAAACTAGTGCTTGTTAATATCTGGAGTGCATTAAAATGCTAAATACCAATATGAACTACACCTGAAGCATTTTCAGTGGCAGAAGGCCACAGGCTGCGTGTTTCCCAAAAAGTGCACTGAGACCAACTTTGGGGTTGTTTCTCTACTGTAATATATCAATTTCCTGGGTTTATTGTGGTTTGGGTTTTTTTTAAATAGCTGAAAAGAATTTTAAATTACTTTTTTTTTTTAGGTGTAACTCCATCTTTAAATTTTTTTAGGTATGAAAGAAGGAAAAAATGTTTTCTGGGCCTCCAAACACAGGAGCATACCAGCTATTGCCTTATGAGAGTCTCTGGTTATGGCAGGAAGCTGGTGGTGCAGGAGGTGCAAGGCCCCATGTGAGGTGCCCTCAGACTTTGCCAGAAGGAGGAGAAGGCAGCAAGCACTGGCACTGAGCCTGCACCCTCCCTGCTGCTCACAGAGTGTATCCAGCTGTTCAGGTCACTTGCTTTTGATGATAAAAATGTTTGATTGGGCCAAGTTTCCCACATGGATGTTATGTGATGGCAGACTCCCCAGAGTGCTGGCTGCAGCCCATGGAAGATCAGCTTTCACTTACTCGTCTCTACAGTTGTTTGACTCTCCCTTCTTAGATTTGTTTCAAAGAACCAGAAAAGAAAGGGTCTTAGGTAAGAGAGTGTCACTGCACTAGCATCGTGTTGTGGTGCAGAGCTGTTCTGGCACTGTGTACAGCCTGGTCTAATGGTACCACGAGGAGGAACTGAAAATAGCACTCCTCTGCCATAACTTCTCTTGTAACAAAGCTGTCTCATAGAGGATATTCCTGCTCTGCTAAGCTAATACAGAGTCCAGTTTGGGTTTTCTCAATTTGCTATTCTTAGCTTACCAATTTATTTAGGCTTTATATAACTATTTCCTAGATTAACAGTCCTACAAGAATGTATGTAATAATCTATGTGCCTTCCAGTTTTCTTCTCTGAACACCTTACAGGTGAAATTATTTTGGAGAGGAAACGGCTTTGAAGAGATAGGCTGTGCTGTGGCTTGGCTGCTGTGAATTGTGTTCGAAATGGCAGAATTGTGAGCCAGGATGTTGGAACGTTTGTGTTTTGGATGACACTTCTGCATTTGATTCTGGGCAGCGTGGGGATTTGCCTGTGGGATCAGGGCTTCATAGTTGCTTTTCGCAAGCATTCCTGTGCAGATCCCACCATCAGTCACATGCTGGGCTCTGCGGTCTGGGCACCACTCAAGAGCACCGCTGTTACCAGAGGACACTTTTGCACTCACTGAAAGGTTCTGTGATCCAGCAATGGTTATAAATATTCCTGTGCCCCATCATCCTGAAGCCCATCCTCAACCATCAGAAAGTGATCTCAACTCATGTATTTGGCATGTTAGGATTAGCTAATATTTTATTTTTGGATTGCTATCTGAAAAAGAAAAACTTCACAGTTTTAAAAGGCAAGATCAATTTTTTTAAGCAACATACTTTGTGAGGGACTTCATAATGCTTGAGTAGTTTTAGTCTGTGCATCTTTTTTATCCATAGTTGTCCATCTTTGCTTTTAAGAGAGTTCTTAGAATTAGTCCTTGTGTTCAACCCAAACAGAATTTCAATTCAAACACAATTTCCTTCCATTCAGATACAGTGCTTCAAACTGAGTCCTAGGTCTGTCTGGATCCATTTTAATAGTATTAATACTTCAGAACCAAAAGTGTCTGTCCTCCTTTTTGTCTGGCCTTTACAATTTCCAATCTAAACAGGCCCTATAAATTAATATCTTCTATCCTGGAACTTTTGGGATGGCGTCTTCCATCTCCTGGAGAGGATTTGATCCTTTCCTGGCGAATATTTTTTTGTATTGCAAAGATGCCTCCTTAAATCAGACTTAACAATGTCATAGAAGTATGGATCATGATTAGAAACAGTCCATTTTCCAAGGACCTTATTCCAACATGATGACATAAGCCCAGCAGGAGGGGAAGCATAGAGTGATGAAGGTTAATAGCAGAATGAGACCAAGGCTGCAATACTTGGGATTAGTGCCCAAAATCTGTGTGCAATCTGTGTACAGTGCTGCACTGCACTTGTTCAGCTGTAAGAAAACAAGGATTCCTTGTCCCATCAGGAACCCTGGCTGTCTTGGGGTGGGGGGCAGCATCTTGGGGGCTCTTCTGTAATGAAGAGTGTAACAAACTTGAATTACCATACTTCTTATGTGCCAACCAGCCCCAGCATGCTGTAGTTCCGCATGCATCTATGCAGAAGGGAAAGAGCCTTCTGAAATCACAGCCACATTTTCCTTTAGGTGCACCAGTTTAAATTGTGTCATCTGTTGAGACGTCTGACTGCATCCTAACTTTCAGCAGTTGTTCTCCTATGAACCAGGCAGAAGCTGTTCAAGAACTTCCCCCTTTCAGCTGTCCTGGTCCTCCACTGAGGGGAGTTGCTTTTCTGTGGTTGAACATGTTTTCAGAAACCTAAATAAGATAAAACCACTCTTAGGAAAGCTGCAGATGTGGACTTCATTTTGGTGACACTACTCTTGTTCTTACTCCTTCTTTGTTTAAGTTTTATTGTATTTATGTACTAAATGTTACATACTGTGAGCAAGTGAAGAACCAACTGTTGAGTCGCAGCACAGAGTAACAAAACAGACCACATTTTTATCTCTACTCTGATTTTAAAAAGAAACAAAAAATTCTGCTTCTGTGCTCTGGCAAGGCTGTTGAAATCCTAAGGTAAAAGGCAGCAGAACTGGGCTTCCTAAGCTTGGAGGGAGAAAGCTGGAGACTGCCAGCATAAGGACTATCACTCAGTTTATAAGACATGGGAGAAAGAGCAAAAATTGCTGACTGCTGCTGAGGCATTAGGACATTGCAGTGGTAAGAGACACATGGCTCAAGCAAGGCATACACCCAGTGCAATAACAGATAGCTTTCTTCTGGTGGCAAAGGCAGGAATTTTTTGCCATAAACCTGAAGAAGTTAGCGAGGGGTGAAATTGCTATTGAAGCAGCACCTCCTGGGACCATCGTGTTGATTAACATCCCTGCTAACCTTAGGCATCCCAGTTTTATAGCTCTGTTTGAAATTCCTGACCCGAACCAGCAAAACTGTTAACAGCTTCTCCTCTGTGTTATTCACATGCGTGCTCTTGAATAGTGCTGGGAAGTAGTATGAGATTGTTGGATCCACACGGTGCCGTGGTCTGGGGGAAAGGCACTTAAAGAGGAGCCCCTAGGTATGATTTCCCATGTGTTACCGTCCTCTGTGCAGCAGCTCCTCTGCTGCAGACACAGCAAGAATAATATATTTCAAACCAAAAGTGGTGTACTTCAGCTGAAAACAGGCTGGCAGTACCAGGAACTGTTCTAGGTTTTCTTCATCTGGTTTCACAGTTGGCATGCTTTTAGTGTGAGAGATTTTCACTTCTAGGGGACTCTGCCATTACCTCATTTTATAGGAAAAAGTTACACATACGATACAAGAACACCAAGTGAATGGATTATCCATAAGACATTTTTCCAGGTGACCAATACCTCTAGCAAATTACACCATTGGTTTTTGGCTGCTTGAAGAATATTTCTTCACTTTTATTTTATTAGAATAATTAAATAATAAAATGTTTTCTTTAGTGTTACAGCCTGTCCTTCCAAAGCATTCTAGCAGCTCTTCCTTGCCCAAACCACTTACCCAGTGTATAGATCAACTATATATGCTTGGTTTTCTAAAGGTCACTTTTGCTCCCTTCTTGCCATTTCACTGAAATAAGCATTATTCTGTGATACACAGCAACTACCATGCTCTCAGAAAATGATGCTGCTTTTTACATTTCTCCTCTTTAGATAGGATTTGCCATATTGCATCTATGTCTGCTATGTAGCTGGAGTTTTGCTTCACAGTCTGTACAGATATATGTGTCTCTCTGGCACGTCGGTAGTTGGAGATAACAGCCAACATCAAACTCCTCAAGCCTAGTGTTATCAGAGGATGCTTATAGAGAAGAAATGTCTGACTTTGCTGATTGCTTCAAATAGAGGTTTCAAGAAAATAATTGTCTGCCTGACCTACATTTCCTTCCTTAGAAGGTGGGAAGGTCTGGGGTTTAAAGCAGGGAAGGGGATCCAAAGCATCCTTGCCCTGCTCTTGGGCTTCTCGTGTGACCCCAGGCAACCTACTGAACAGGATAAATAATACTCATTGGGCAGGATATTTTATTAATAATTTTAATAAAGAGCTTTGAGACCTTGGAATAAAAATGCTACAAGTAGAAGTGAAAAAAAACTGTCTTTACCATAGAAGTGAAAGTTGCCTTAAAAAAAAATAAATTGAATAATTTATATAGCCAGTGGCTCATCTTGTAAATCCTTCCCTAGCTGAGGTTATGCTGTAAATTTATTTGACCTGCAAACAACAGGCAGAAAGAACAGAGACTCAAAAAGATACTGCTCATAGGGAAAATTCTTTTTTGCAGGGCATACAGGAATTTATGAAGGCTAGCAGGGTAAGTAGTAGTTACTTTTTCTAGTGCTATAAACATGCAAACCTTTGTGAATGTCAAATATATGCTAGTTACTTAAAAGTAATTTTCATCTTCTGATTTATTAATAAGGCTGAGCAAAGCTTCCCTGTATTTTGGACTTCAGGGGGCTTTTTGTTCCATTTAGCCATTTTTCTGCCATTAGTGTCCACATTTCTCTCATAGGAGGAATTTTTGTTTCCTTTTTTGTTATGTTTAAATACTATCCCTAAAATAATGTCATTACAAGACATAACATTTTAATTAAATCTCTCTTCTATTGTCCATTGACCAATAACAGGCCCGTGGCTGCCTGGTGTTATGATTCACTGGCACGTGTGACTTACCAGCATGGTGCTGAGAGTCATGGGGGCAGAAGGGGGAATTCCACCCTGCCCCAAAACCCATGTGGCTGCTGCTCCTTGGGCATCCACGCTGGCTATGCTGGGCTTACACTGCTGCTGCTTCCTCTTGCCTCCCTCTGCCTGCTCTCCTGGCACAGGGTCCTAAGGCGAACTCAGCCAGGGAACATGGACAGGTGAAGAGCTTTCCAAGGAAAAAAAAAGAGCAGGGAGGGGAGGTTTTTCTTCAGCCACATCACTGCGCGGTCAGAAAAGCAGCTCCACTTGGCAGGGAAAGGAGCTGCTTAAACCAACCGAGGTATCATAGCACTCAAGGTGGCATCGCGGCTGGAGGAAAACTTACCCGACCTCTTACAGACCTATCTCCTTGCTGCAGCGCGAGGGTCAGAGGGATGGACTCCTGGAGCCTCGAGTGGTGGCTGGGGAAGGCCGTGGGGAAGGCAGGCAGCCCTCCCAGGCCACAGCAGCAGCTGGTAGGCAGGCAGGCAGCACTCTCGGGGCCACGCTGGGGCTGCCGAGCGTGGTGGGAGTGGGGCAGCAGCCTGGACCGTGACTCAGCTGGAGGGGAGGAATGTCCTGGCACGGGGAGACTGGGGCGCCCAGTGAGGGTGACGCAACGGGCACGGCTCGCTCCCATCTCTGCGGTGGGCAGAAGCCAGCAGGCATAGCTCGACTCCTCAGGGAGCAGCGGCCAGCACGTCTTGAGTCTTCAGCTCTGCCCAAGCCATAAAGAAATTGACTGATAGCTCAGTGCCACAGAGGCTATTTGGGACCACACCGGTGGAAGAGGTTCCTTAAGCCAGCAGAAGTGACACTGACAAGGATGGTGGGGCCAGAGCTTCCCTTATGGGGAAATCCATCTCATGGTCCAACAGCAGGGCTTGCTGGGGATCCGTGCTCCACATCAGCAGACACATCCAGCCCCTCACTGCAGGCTCCCAGAGCTAGTGCACATGGGAGACACTGCAAATCTTGGTCATTTGCAGCAAAGCTTTGCTAGGATTCACCACTTAGAGTCAAATATATTTACTGTGCAAATTTTTAAAAGAAATGTATTTGCAGGGTAAGGAAAGACATAAAAAACTCAAGTGTTTGCCGTTCACTGGGTTTTTATCCAATACTCTCTTACATATCAGGAGGTTGGATTTTATCTGGCATTCTTTGCACTCCCACTGAAAATACAGTTGTTGGAGGGAAACTGGATATTTTCCAGAGGTATGCAGGAGAGTGAGGGGGAAAGGAAGTGCCCTGGGTAACAGATCTCATCAAATGCAGTTTCCTGTGGATTTCTCCGTCTTGACAGATCGATTTTTTAAACTGAACAGTATAAAGACTTTCTGTTATCCCAGTGTACACCCACACAAGTTCCTCTACTTTTCCTTTGTAGTCCTCTTCCTGAAGGTAATGTGGCTACATATGAGATCTAAGGTCTCCTAGCAGAAACCAACAAGTTCCCAAGTCAAACTGGTAGATATACAGCCCCATTTTATTCTATCTATTAATTACTTAATTACAGATCTTAATTACTTCTGTGACCTCTATCCTTCTGCCAGATTTAACACAAATAAGCTAACAAGTTAAAAAGTCACTGGGACAAGAACTAGCCCAAGTGAGGGAGGGGATGCCCAAGGAAGCCAAGCAGAGACCTTGCTTCCATAGGAAATGAGGCTGAAATTGTAACGTAGACTTTAGTGACATTGACAGAGAAGCAAAGAGGATGTACAGCACTCAAAAGTAAAGGACTATGATTTCAGAGAACTTCAATGCATAAGGCAACTTATTCCATTATAACCACTTTGCACTACTGAGCATCCAGGAGTTGAATCCAAACAGACAGTGCCTTCTGCTTCACAGTGAGTCATTGCTTCCATCCACAGAGGGTGAAGGGAGGCTTAGAGGGCTTCCTCAGAGGCATACACTCCGCATAGGGTATCATTCACAAAGCTTTTAGTGCTGCTGCTGGACTCTCTGAATCATAAGGCTATTTTGGTGGTGCCTGGTGGGATGCAGGTCTTGTGGCACAAGGGTAGTGAAACTTGATGCTTCCTGAGTGCAGCAAGATGCCAAGGTGGGGAACCAGCATTGTCTGAGTGTGCTCCAGCAGTAAGATTTGCTTGGTCATTATTGCTCCTGGCTGGATACTGTCCATTTCTGTGGCCTCCAAGGTCACCACTGGGTTCACCACAAGTTCCTTCTCTGATCACTGCAGTCACTGGGAGTCCATTGTTCATTTTCTTGAAAATGAGAAAACCCTCTTTGTTTACCTGTGATCAAAATCAGATATCACCCCTGATAAATGCTCTCTGATTTTGGTAAACTCAGAGATTTCTATAAAGTCATAAAATACTCCTTCTTCAGCCCTTGCTTCTTCTGTACTCTGGTGATTCCCAGGTACCAGTCAGTGTTGTGCAGCAGTAGCTCTGCATGCCTGGGTGCCTCAGGTATGCACCTTGAGAGGTGAAGAGAATAATAAGCACTTCTGATTCATTATTCAGTTTCCATGGTAGTAAAGATGGAGGATGAATCATGCATCGTTTTGGACTTGTCATCCCTGGAACATCTGGAGCTGGTAACTCTTTCCTGGAGCAGCTACCTGGCTGTGCAACTCTAGAGATGGTAACTCTCTCCTCCACCTTTCATTTTACAAGGCCAGGATGTGCAGTGCAGAGGTCATGCATAAGTAACTGAGGGTGCATTGCAAGGGCACAAGATTAGGGCACTCACATAGGGCAGTTTCATGGTATTGTATGTGTATTAGAAGCAGCTGCCTGCTGGGCTCATGGCAGTGACTGATCACTGGCACTGGAGAACATACTGCACATGCGGATGGCTGCATGTGCTCAGAAAGGCAAAGGAACTCCCCATGCTGCTGTTTGCGTCAGTGGCCTCCTGACTTTGTGTATGAATTGCAAGGACGGCAGACCTCCATTTGGAACACTGACAAGGGCACGTGTCATGTGCAGTGTGCCATGACATGCTGTGGTGTCATGAAGGCTGTTTTAAGTCTACCTCAGTCCTTGAAGCTGTGCGAGAGCAACAGGTGCCCAGAAATGGGCTGCCAAGGCATTCTCATGGACTTATGTTGGTTTAAGCCAACCATAAAACTGTATCTTGAGAGTTACTGGCTTAGGATTTGTGCTTCTAATTCCCAGAACAATTTTTACCTATCCTAACTAGTTACTAGTACATGTTGTATTTGAAAATCGAATTGGGTAATGGCTGATTCTTTAAATGAAATATGCAATAAAGGTCCAGCTCCTTCCTGAGACCCACATTGCTGGCACTGAGCAGGCAGTAAGAGTACATGAGTGGCCTTCAGCTGGAGAAAAGTTTAGTCTAATAGACATGCTATTTTCAGCTGGGTGGCAATGGGGAGTTCCTGAATGTGTGGCAGGAAGGAGCTGAAGGGTAATGTAGCTGCAGGTTAGTAATTTCAAGGCTGATGGGCTGAGTTTTGGATGAACGTGATTCAGTCTTGAATTCTGCATACAGAGAATGCAGGATGTAACTAAAAATGGAGACTGGAACCATAGTGGCTCATCTTGGCCACTGTGGTGGTGTACAGTGATGGAGAAAGGGGGAAAAAAACTCACCTCCCTCACACAATGCAGTGTGAATGTGTCTATATGTATGTGTGTATATATGTATATACATATATATATGCATGCCAACAAATACTAGCTTGCTGGTTTCCACCAAGGTACTATTAGCAATTCAGGTGTTTTGGGGAAAGACAGCTGACTGGCCATAAGGCAGGCTGAGTGCCCACACCTACAGCTGTTTGTGAACCAGCATGATTATTATCTCTTGTTTTTCAGACATACCAGTTTGGCTTGTCCACTTGGATAGGACAGAAATAAAATGCACCGTGTATGATGTCATGTGCCTGAGGCCCCATCCAGCTCAGTATGGACAAGTGAAACTCTCAGGAGGGTTAGCCTTCCTTGCTTTCCTGCATGTCATCTTCCTATCTTTTAAAGCTGCTCCATGTTGTGACCCTCCCCATTGCCTGAACAGCCCTTTCAAAACCACAGAAGGTGCTGTCTCTATACCAGGCCCCCATGCCCCAAGAGACCGATGGCAGCTACAGCACAGCTCCTGTTCACGGGAGGTGACAAAGAGCCGTGACACACAGCAACGACAGAATGCCCTCGATGCTGACTTATCAGGTGTGTGGAGACAGACAGACAGCGCCTGTCCATGAGGCGTGAACAGGGGAGCGATGCCTAAGTCGTGACTTTAGCGCAGTAGAAAGCACCTTGGCAAAACGTGCCATACCGGGCAACAAGTGTGGGGCAAGGCTGAGAGCAGCCGCGCTCTGTGCAGTCGTGGTTGCCTCCACAAGCAGCCGTGCCGCCATCGTGCCCCGGCCTGACGCCACTACTGGCTGCTCGCGCTCCACGTCAGACGCGGGGGCTGCATCACCGCCTCAACATACAGCGACTTGCCAGGCCAGG
>VWZO01003919.1:107833-133093 GCA_013396975.1 Bucco capensis | reverse complement strand
GTGGCGGACGTCCGCGGGGATCAGAGGCAGCGTGGCTCGGCTGGGGTGCAGGGCTGAGCTGAACAGGCCCGGCCAGGCGCGGCGCAGCCCGGCCCCGCGGCCTCCGGCGGCCATTTTAGTCTAATTTTAGCCGGGTGCGGGGGGAAGGGGCGGTGGGAGCGGCCGCGGGGCAGGAGCGGGCGGTGGGGCTGGAGGTTGGGGCCAGCCGGGCGGCGCAGCGCTCCCGGCGGCATCGCGCGGGCGTGCGAGTGCCTGTCTGTGTGTGCGACGGGCGGTGGTCCGGTCGCTGCCGGCTGGTGCCGGGAGAAAGACTCCCAACGGTCCTCCGAGGGAGCGGCTGGTGCGGCCCACTCGGGCCCCCGGGCCCTAGGGCTTTCCGCAGCCAGCGGGAGACCAGTGGGCTGGAGGCGCCGGTGCTGCTGAGGCCGGAGCCAAGGGGGGCCGAGGGCAAGTCTGGCGGACGTGGGGTGGTGGGACGCTCGTTCTTCGGAGGCGAGCGCCGTCCCCGCGAACAAAGCAGGGAAAGGGGGCAGGCAGGCTCCCTCGGGGACAAAGCCGGCGGCTCCCAGCGAGCCATGCACCTGCCTTCCCCTGAGAGCTTGCTCTGGCAGCGCCCTGCTCTTCAGAGGTAATTGTTGGACCGGGAGCAAGGACGCTGCAGATGAGTTTAGCTCGCTCGCAGCCGGATTCACGGAATTATTTTCTTTTTGCCGTGAGCTCCCCGTTTGCCCTGTCAGTGTTTTGTTTTCTTGCTGTTCTAGGCTCGGGTTTTGAACGGCTTTGCGAGCCGTATGGAGAGCTGTAGACTTTGTAACTGGCATTTTTTGTATGAAGGAGGAGCAGTCAAATAGTACTTGTACACCAGTACGAAGTAAATTCGGGAGTTTTTAAAGTGCAGTGTTGAAGCTGACACAATGCTGAAAACATTTCTGCTTCTAGGAGAGCCTTACATCACCCAACAAAATGAGAGTCATGACAGTGCTGGGTGTGAGCTGCTGCTGTAGCATTTGTTCCGCTAGCCCCCCTCCCCATCCCATCCCAAAACTGCAAACTCCTCTCCTATGTTCGGTTCCCATCACCCCCTCCCCGCTCTTCTCCTCCCCCAAAATAAGCTAAATGCATGATAAAATGATGGAAAACTACTTGAGTAGAGTAGAGTTGTGTGCCTGCTTGTCTGAAACTGCTACCCAGAATCACAGCTGAAGATGCTGAGATCTGCAACAAGAGACTACAGAATTTACATCTCCTTTATATCTCCTTCTCCAGTCCTGTAGAGATTACCAAATTCATCGTGTGATTGGGTTCAGTATAGTATTTTTATTCTTACAGGGGCAGGCAGACTTCTTTAGCTAGCATTGTAGGCTATCATCTTTTCTAGTGAATGTTAATTTTGGCTCTTTAAATTATTCTTTTGATCTCATTTTACAGGCTTCTGGAGTAACAGTGAATGATGAAGTCATAAAGGTTTTTAATGACATGAAAGTAAGGAAATCTTCAACCCCAGAAGAGATTAAAAAAAGAAAGAAAGCTGTTCTCTTCTGCTTAAGTGATGACAAAAAACAAATAATTGTAGAGGAGTCAAAGCAGATATTGGTTGGTGACATTGGAGATACTGTGGAGGACCCCTATACAGCCTTTGTGAAGTTGCTACCTTTGAATGATTGCCGATATGCTTTGTATGATGCCACATATGAGACAAAGGAGTCTAAGAAAGAAGACCTGGTATTTATATTCTGGTGCGTAAAAGCAAAGCTTGCTGTTAAAATTGAATATTGTAGAGTTCACACTGGCTGACTGAACAGCTGTTTTGTTGTGGTTCTCTTCTTTCCTTTAAAGGGCTCCTGAAAGTGCACCTTTAAAAAGCAAGATGATCTACGCAAGCTCTAAAGATGCCATTAAAAAGAAATTTACAGGTACAGACCTAAAGATGTTTTGCTGATTAATTATTATGCCATTTAGGTTTTGAGGTTCTCACAAGTGCATTGTTGTCTGTTTTTCTTTCAGGTATTAAACATGAGTGGCAAGTAAATGGTTTGGATGATATTAAGGACCGTTCAACACTTGGAGAGAAATTGGGAGGCAATGTGGTAGTTTCACTTGAAGGAAAACCCTTATAAAAAGACAGACAAGTGCCATCTGGATCTAAGGAGCTTCCATTTCTGCAGCTCGTTCAATTGGAATAGTATTAGTCTCCCCGTCCCCTTCCTTCCTCAAAAAAATAAGCCCCTTCCCTAATGCCCCTGAAGGAGATGTCATTGTTAAGCAGTCTACCAGTGATTGCCATTAGACTGTTTAATCCTGGTAGTTTTATGTAGGATCCAAGGAATGCTTTCACGTCATACTCTTAGCCAAAACTGACGTGGCAGGCATTCCTTGCAACATGTAAAATGAATGTGATAGTTAATGTGAATAGTTTAGCAGACAACAAAGGGTAAGCTAATTGAATGCCTTGAAAGTATTGTCCACTGGTCGGATGGTAGACTCTATACAGTATTACTTACAGTTGCACTTGATTGCAGTTCCATGAGGCTCTTGTGCATTCATACACCTCACCTGCCTTGACAAGCCTATTTTTGTGACATGGCAGCACACAACACTATGCATTTAAAGCACTTTTTTGTAATATGTTTGACCCGCCCCCCTCCAAAGGAATGCCAATTAAGTTGCTGTAACTGTGTCATCAAATTATTGTAGTACCTCAGTTTCATTCCTGTTACATGCATATCTTTATAAATGAAGTAGCTGTTACGATGCCTTTTGTTTTCCATTGAATGTACACTACTGAACAGGAGTAGAAGTTATTTGTTTACCATGTGAGTCTTGAAACACTAAAGTTTTGTAAAACATCAGTCATGGTGGCAATTTCTGTATTGAAAAGAGCCTTAAATGGAACATTGTTTTTTTGACATCAGAAACTGGCCACGTTGCAATAAAACTTGTGGCTTATTACAGAATGTTGCCTTGTTTTCATTGGAAAATACAGTTTTTAAGTATGTTTAATTTAAGCATATTTCAAATAACTTCTGTGCAAAGTATTGTAGAGATAAACAATCATTAATTTCATCTTCAGTAATGCAAGTTTTTCATTCCTAGTCATGATTTGGGCACTGCTTTACAATATGTTGTGGCTCTGTTCTGATCATTTGATAAAGGACCTGATCCTAGTTTACTGTTACAGAAGCTACCACTACTAGAGACCATTAGTTCCATGAAACACTTGTGTCAGAAACGTAAAAATACGAATTAACCACGCAGTGTGTTTCGTACCTGAATGTTCTTAAAGTTCTACATGTCAGAGTAAAACCTTCCACAAAATCTTAGAGCTCTCTGTCTTTTTCAATAAGATGATGTGTAGTGACAGTTATGTGCAGAATATGAAGCTGGCCAATAATTCTTTTTTCATGTTGCAGTTAAGATGGACTTGATACATGGAATAGCCTAAATGAACCATTCTGCTTGTTAACTTCTGTGTAAATAGAACTGGAAAGTGTTTGCCACTACTGAGGCTTGCATTGGGGACGTGTTTTGGCTGGGAGCCAGATAATGCTGTCCTTATAGAGAATTTGATCTGCTATGTGTGAGCAATCCTCAGTTAGCCAGAGCTATTTATGGCAAACACATGCTTTTGTATCTTGTCATCGTTATCCACAAATGGCAAAACTGGACATGATTCTCTTGGTATGCGTAAAGGAGGGCTGTTAGGCAGCCACTCGCAGCTGAGCTGTGCATGCTGCTAGAAGGAATGCTTGTTACCTTATTTTTAAAAGTCAGTAGAGTAGAATTGTGGAACTTTTAAATAGGGGCCCTGTATGTTCAGTCCATAGCCCTTTTGCAACAAGGAAGCAGATAGTAATCAGTCTTTTTTTCCTTTCTCTCTTTTTTTCTTTTTTTTCTTCTGTTTTTCTTTTTTTTTTTCTTTCTTTTAAAATTAGTTTAAATAAATAGTGGTACTGTGTTTAGGCTTTCTTGTCCTGTAGAACTTTAAGACTTTGTTTCAGGCTTCTGGCTATCCCTATGACTTGCACACTTCATTGTGTTAGCTGTTCTATGTAGACTAAACTTTACTAGAATTTGACTAAAAAGGCATGATGACCACTGACTTGCTAAATGTATTAATAAGTCTTGGTTTTGTTCTACAAAACTCTCCTTTCAGGTACCTTATAAGGTTGAGAAGTAACTGATGGTATGCATGTTGTTTAGATTAAAAAAACAAAACTTTTTATTCCTCAAAATAATCTATTTCTGATTATTCACATTGTGTGCAAAGCCCAGTTTAATGTAAAGATCTACTTTGTGCTTTATGTTTGACTTGAGTTCAGTACAGTATAATGCAATGATCTTTTAATGGATTTTTCACAAGGTATAAATGGTTTCTTTAGAAAAAGCCAAAACTGAAAATATTAATTTTTAATAAACCATTTCAATTTCATTTTAGACAGTAAACTTTTTTTAAGCAGTACTGTGTTTAAATTTATTGTTTGTCTTTGCTGCAAACAGTCCAGAAAGATGTCCGTGGCTTCTAAGTTGAATATTAAAGGTTACTTTTTTTTTAAACTAGCTTAGATGTATATTCACTCAGTCCAAGTAGGTATAAAATTGAAGCACAAACTGTATTTATGTAAAGATTCCTACCAAACCAAGTTTTGGATCCAAAAGGATCAGCCTGCCTTCAGTTTGTTCTTGAATGACTGACTGATGCGAGGTCCAATTCAGATGGCTTGCTTTAAAAAAACCCAACAAAACCAACACAATAAAGTGCTACAGAACTGTTACTGTTTGAATTATAAAACAAATGAGAGACAGCTGGCATCTGTTCCAAAATGGTTTGTCAGCTGTTGTTTTCTGTCATTATGCAAAATGGTGAGGGCCTCATTGTGATCGAGAAGGGGAGGAAAGTCCTCTCAAGTTGAGTATATTCTGAGTATCTCCATGTACATGTGACTTTTGGGTATCTTGGCTTCACTTATTTTATTGGTAAAGAAATGTTAATTAAAATTTTCATGAGAGTAGCTTATGCAAAAATGGCATTTTTCTTCTAAAAAAAATACTTTCAAACCAGAAGTTGTTTTGTTTGATTTGGTAAGTTCTGGAAGAGGTGTAGTAATACGGGTTTGATTTCTCAAAAAAAAAAAAAATGGTCCAAGACTGGGGTGAGTAGTTGAGGTTTATGCCTGTGGCAATTTTAGAAATACAAAGCTTAAATTTAAGTGGACTTGAGTGTAAGAATCACTCCTAGTCAGATCATTGAATGGATTTTCACTATGTTTGGTTAAAACTCAGTGTTTCTCTAAGTGGAAGACTCTTCTGCTATACCATTTCCTCAAAACAAGTGATGGAATACAGCAGTTGCCACAATTTGATACTAAGCTTTACTCTCTTATGCCAATTCCAGTATAAACCAAACTTTCATGTCTGCCTATTTTTTATAAACTTCTGTAAGTTCCCTTTAGTTTGTGGTGGCGAGTTAATGATTATAGAGTGAAAACACAGCACTAATGGTGGATGAAAGATCATCAATGTAGCACCTAAGTATTGAATTTCTTTGAAATATTTCTGATTTTGAAAACCTGGTATAAATAAAATTAATTTAAATGTCTTCAAATGTTGAGTTTGTTTGTGTGCTACACAGAACCTACACTAATCACTGCTGTTGTCTTTGGATTGGGAGCAGCCCAGACACTGAAAGAAGAGACTATGGAGTAAAGGTGTGAAATGTGCATTTTTGTAAGAGGGCTTCACCTGCAGCCCAGTCAGTTCAAAACACAGCTGTAGCAAAAGCCAGCACCAGTGGCTCTGGAGATAGCTATAAAGAACATTTTAGTGAGTTGGTGCTGGAGAACCATTTTCTTGTGTTGGGTCCCAGCTCATATGTTCGGAAAATTAGATGCTTTTTTTAAAAAAAGGGCAGCAAAAAGTTATGTTTATGCTGACAAGTCATTTTCAGTACTTTCAAGAAAGTGAACTATGGGAAAGGTGACTCCATGAAGAATGATCAAAAGATTATCCTTCTGTTATCTGTGGTCTCTTAGTGTAAAATTTCTTTGTTCTAGGAATAGCTTAACGAAGAGAATTATTTTTGTAAACAAAGCTGTCAGGAAACAGCTTCACCGAATACTCTGGAGAAAACAGGCTTTTTACACTGTAGATTAATAATCCTTTTAGTGCTTACCTAACATAAGTTTTCTGTGTAGCTATAAGGGACATATATGAGAATATGCATTAAAAATTAGTGAAAGATCTCTTTATGAAGTTGTTCTCATACAAATTACTGCTTAGTTTAAAAAATGTTTGTTCTCACTATATTCATATTCAGTGCTTGATACTCTCTTGAATTTGGGCATTTCCCTGTCTCACCTCCCATGCTGTTAAATCTATAATAACTCCCATAAACCTTAGTATTCCTTGCATTGCTTATCTATGCAAGCTACTAGTAAAAAAAGTGAAAAAAAAAAGAAGTGAAAAATCAAAGCCTTTCATAGGAAATTCAAACAGGCAACAATTTATGTTGTTTATTTGATGATTTGACAGAATTGTCTTTCTATATTGTAAGGCTTACAGCAAAAATGTATGCTATTTGGAGGCACTGAAAGTAATTTTGACATTGTTTAGTATCTCATTGTAGGGTAGTATTCCTGTTGTCAGCTTTACTTCATAGTTACTTAGAAAATGAATGATTGGAAAAAAACCTTGAAGATGCTGCTGGTTATCTTTTAAAGTTTCTCTATGTCAATTCAGATTATTAAAAAAAAAACCCAACCAACAAAACCACAAACTTCTATTTCCCACTGCTAGCTTATATTTTATTCTTGTGTGAACAGGCTTAGGAATGTGTGTGTAGCTGTAATCATGCCTCTCCTCTTCCACCTCTTTATTTTTAAAAACAGCTGTGTCACTGCAAATCCCTACCATCTGCCTACCATCTTCTGTAAAGCTTTACAGACAATCTCCACTTGTACCTTTTAGGATCTATTTTTCCCCTCTTTCGTTTGTGATTGTAGAGGTTTGATATAGAAAAACTAAACACTGTAATGTTATTCTCCTCAAAAGCTTTTCCATTATGCAGAAAGTTAAAAGCATCAGTTACTCTCTGGTGAGCACAGCTGCAGGGTATACATTGGCTTGAGAAAGGAGATGCGATTTTGAGAACCAGTTTAGAGAGCCTTATTTGTGTCTGCTTCCTCTTAGTGGCAGCACTGCTTTCATCTCTGACCTTCTATAATGGCTAATGTGAGAGCTAAGCTTTTCTTCCATTTTGGCTGTTTCAACAGAAAATTGAATGTGCATGTAGCAAACAAGGTGCAGAGAAGCAGAGGAAGGTTTAGAAGAAGCAATTTTTCATTGAGACCTGTACATCTGGAGGGGGTGGGGAAAGGTTACAGCAGAGGATTTGTCTCCTTTTAATTTCAGCAAGAGCTTGCTGCTGTAAAGACTGAGCTTATGTTATCTTTTGCTCTGCCGGAGCATACAGATTCCACAGTCTCAACTGTCTCAATGCTTTTAAGCAATGAAATGTCAACATCCAGCTCTGTATTGGTGAAATTTGCTTTATTCCTACAAACGTGAAGTCATGCTGTAAAGGGGCTCTTGGTTAGCAATATCATATAGATAATGGACCTAAGCTACATTTGAACAACCTTTTAAAAATGTGTATTTCTTGATTACACTGAATACAATAATTAAGCTATTACATTGGGAGCGAGGATGAATGGGTGTAGTTCTTAATTAGGTGACCTGCAAGTGACAAATATAATTTATGGTCATATTTTAGAGTCTTAGCTGTGTTATTTAAACATGACCTAGACATGAAACACTTCCCAGTCCACAGAATTCATAGCCTGCATAGATTCTTTTAAGAAGCAGTAGCATAATTTTAGCTCTTTCTTGGTTGTACCGATACAGAATCTGTCACCTGAAGCTTTTTGTTCTTCTGGGTTGGTGAATTCGCTTTGTAGTGCTTCATTATTCCTCTGTATCCACACTTCAAAATCAGTTCCCAGAACTCTCCTTCCAAGTAACTAGAATTCCTAAACAATATTTATTCTGTGTGACTAAAGTAGAAAGGCATCTTGTAGAACACCCATAGGAAACAAATGCATGGCATTAGCCTACATGGCCACTGAATATGTTTGGCCTTGCATGCCATCTCTCACTGTTGGGTTAATTCTGATGAGAATGTCAGCCCATTCAGGTTCATGTGCAACAATCCAACTCAAAATTTGTGAAAACAGCAAGGAATGTCTTAATGTTTCTCAGATACAGGCTTTACAAGCTGGCTGAATGCCTTGTTCACTGGTAATGCTGAGTGAAACAGCTGTCAGGGTCATAGCGATAACTTTTTAGTTTCTTCTTTTACCTGTTCTGAAAAGAATACCTGGCTTTCATTATAACAGTTTTATAGATTTACTTTGACAGATGCAATGGTTGGAAGTATCTTCAGGACAAGTAATATTTAGATATATAACCTTTTGATAATTCTGGTAGTTGTTTTGGTCTCATTATTATTTTAATTTCGTCACTTCAACACCATTACAATTTTAACTGCCCAGAGTTCAATATTACCAATATAATGCTTACAATGCAGCATAAGCAACATTTAAAAGTCATCAAAATTAGTAATAATTTAAATAGATTTTATTTCTCAGCTTTGCAAGGGGGATGATAACTCTTAAAAGCCAAGTGGTCTTCCAGTGAGCTTCTGACTGAATATCTGCCATAGACCTTCATGATAGGGTCAAAGAAGTGTTGGAGCATTCACATCAGAGCAGTTTGTTTTGCTTTCTTGCCTAGCTGGATAGATTTCCTGTCTTGGATGTATTTGGGTTACTGAGTTATCAATGTCTAAAGCATGTCAGCTCCTTTTTCATTCTGAATAGACTCATAGAATTGTAGAATGGTTTGGGTTGGAAGGGACCTTAAAGATCATTTAATTCCAACCTACCTTGCCATAGGCAGGGACACCTTGTACTACACCAGATTGCTCAAAGCCCTATCCAGCCTGGCCTTGAACACTTCCAGGGAGAGAGCATCCACAATTCCTCTGGGGAGCCTGTTCCAGTGTCTCATCACCCTCAAAGTGAAGCATTTCCTCTTATATCTTATCTAACCTAGTTTCTTTCAGTTTAAAGCCATTACCCCTTGTGCTGTTGCTACATGCCCTTTTTGAAAGTCCCTCTCCATCTTCCTGTAGGCCCACTTTAGGTACTCAAAGGCTGCTACAAGGTCTCCCTAGAGCCTTCTCCAGGCTGAACAACAATAGAATGGACAGACTGCAGTTATAGCTTTTCCTTATGGTAATACAGTTGAACATCTGAGCTATGAAATTTATTTTTTCCTGCTTACCAGAAGGGAGAAAATAATGCTTCTTAAAGCACTTAGAAGCGTAAGGCCAAAGTATAGCACCAGAATTACCTGTGGGTATCATAATTTTTTTCAGCTTTTCTGCCTGTTGTAGCAGGTACAAAACATGATCTTGTAAAACTTGAGTTGTGCACATGTCTTGGTAGACTCCAGAAAAGAGCTGTGGTGAGTCTGAGTATCTGGCATAAGCTTTGTCCCTGCAACATCTCTGTACTATCACGAGGCTATGCCTACTCTAGACATTCTCCTTCAGGAATTGTACATTGCTGTTCTACGCTACTTCAGAAGTCAGAGTGACTGATAGTTCAAGACATCTTCAGGTCAGGAACACTAGGACTGCTCTGATAGTGAAATACAATGTTGAGGTATTACCATTAATAGCTTTGTGCACACCAGATTCAAGAAACACATGGCTCTGTGTTTATCTGCAGTTATCCTATGCACAAAGTAATAATGACACCTAAAAATACATTCAACACCGACAGTAATCCAGAATCTTACTTTAGCAGCTGTTTTCTTTGGAAAATAGTGAGGATAAGACTTTTTTTCAAAGGTTTACTATTTATTATCCAGAAAATTTATTAATATACTTTTTTGTCTAGCTATTTAAGGAACATTGAATTTCCTGCTTTTACTACTTCTTTTTTTTTTTTTTTACAAATGGCGTTAATAATCAATTTTTCCACTGCAATAGCAAACTGTGGGAAATTGAAAAGAGTAATTTCTTCAGTTGTGTGCAAATACAGATCTTCTCAGTTTCTTCTTAAAATACTGTTTGGATCACATTCAGTAGTTAATGGACAAGAACATAGGCGTTTTCTAAGTCACATTTACAGTATTAATATGAACATGTGCATGTTTTTGAGCTATGACATAAAACCTTTTAATTACTAAGGGCATATTTGTGGGAAAAAATAGTAACTTTTTAAAGGTTATATTTTTCTCTGCTAACAAGTTTTTTATGCTTTAAGTTGCCCATGAAGATCATAGAATCATAGAATGGTTAGGGTTGGAAGGGACCTCTGGAGGTCATCTAGTCCAACCCCCCTGCACTGGGCAGGGACATCCCCAACTAGATCAGGTTGCCCAGAGCCCTGTCAAGCCTCGCCTTGAATGCCTCCAGGGATGGGG
Source organism: Bucco capensis (assembly GCA_013396975.1). NCBI lineage: Eukaryota > Metazoa > Chordata > Aves > Piciformes > Bucconidae > Bucco > Bucco capensis. Next base: position 122,605 of record VWZO01003919.1, on the reverse strand, counting down.
CCTCAACCACCTCCCTGGGCAACCTGTTCCAGTGTTCCACCACCCTTGTGGTGAGGAACTTCTTCCTAATGTCCAATTTAAATCTCCTCCTCTCCAGTTTAAAACCATTGCCCCTTATCCTTTCATTCCAGGCCTTTGCAAACAGGCCCTCTGCAGCCTTCTTGTAAGTTCCCTTTAAGTACTGGAAAGTCACTATTAGGTCCCCCCGAAGTCTTCTCTTCTCCAGGCTGAACAATCCCAGCTCCTTCAGCCTGTCCTCATAGGAGAGGTGTTCCAGCCCCCTGATCATTTTTGTGGCCCTCCTCTGGACCTGCTCCATCAGATCCATGTCCTTTCTGTATTGAGGGCTCCAGAACTGGACACAGTATTCCAGATGAGGTCTCACCAGAGCAGAGTAAAGTGGCAAAATCACCTCTCTGGATCTGCGGGCCACGCTTCGTTTGATGCAGCCCAGATCCATTCCTTCTCTTTTGTTAGTTACTTCTGTTTTGTTAGTTAGTTATATAGTCTGTATATTTGGCGTTCTCACTTTCCCCACACTGCATCGTGTGTCGATTTAATACAGACTGGACTAAATTGTTATCAAGAAAGGGGTATTGTGTATATAAAATATACAGTTACTCCAGGAAAGAGTAAACTGTTTGCTTGACCCATTTTTATGGAGCTATTTTTTTCTACAGGGATGGGATCACAGTTAAGGAAAAAGGACAAATGGGTTTGCTGAGAGTATTTAGGAGCACTCAGTGGGAATGAGATTATTTTTGCAGTGGTTAATCCTGAAATAATCATAGACCATCACATCAACCATGCACCAGCATTTGAAAGAGATGAATATTCTAGATACTTTCTGATATTAGTCTGAGATCATTTTCCATTGTTATAAACTTGGAGCTCTCCAGATAAATATAGAATAGAATATTTATACTTGTGATGAATGTTTAGATGTTTTCACATATGTTTTTGAAAAGATGATTCATAACTAGGAGATGTAGTTCTTCAGAGTCTTTTAAGGGGCTGAAAATTAAAAGGAAGTGTAAAGAAGCAACCAGTTCACTTAATATATTTTAGGGAATTGCTATAATTTTATCAGGCTTGCTTTTCCATCTGTTGGGCACAGTGTGAAAGAGTTATGTGTTCTTTCTTCTCCAAAGCACTTTTCCCCACTCTGGCCTACATACAGAAATTGCACCCCCACTTCCATCAATCCTACCATTTATCTCAGTTACCTTAGTTTCACCTCCTCTCATCACCATCCTTTTCAGTCTCTGCTAGCTCCAATTCCCCTCTGGTCTTGTTCCCTTCTATTAAGCAGTGTGCTTTAGTCTTTAACTTAAACCAAACAAAAAATAAACAAGAGGAAACAAGAAAAGAACAAAAGCATTTTTGATCCACTTACCCATCTCTCTTGTTAAAAACTGGTTAAAAATTTAACTTGGCTATAGTTTACCAAAGTGTCAAAGCATTTGAAATAATCTCTCCAGATGTTTGAACAGCTCCATTCTGCTCATGGAGTTTTACTCTGAATTCCAAGCACCACCATTTAGATGCAGAGTTGCTGCATTGGGGTTTTTTTACAATTTACTCAGTGCCAGAAGCCTAAACCATCCTTTTTCACAGTCATTAAAGCATCTGGTTTCAGCTGTTAACTTTCACAAAAGTGGTAAGTTCTTACAGTGTCCCTGGTTTTGCTGGGACAGAATCCTAGGTCAGCCATGAGCTGCAGGCTGTTAGTAGTTTGGAGTCAGCCAGGATAGCTGACCTGAGTTGGCTTCAGGTGTATCCCATACCGTAAAGGTCATGCTCAGTATAGAGGGGGAAGTTTGTTGAGGATGGAGGGTCTCCTCTTTGGGCTCCTCCTGACCTTTCTCCTCTTCTTTGTCCCAAGGACTGCTTTCATGTTTATTGTGATCACTGTACATTTACTGAGCTGAGTATGACTTTATATACTTTATATTGGTGTTAGTTTGGCTGTGTCATTAAGTCCATTTTAATTGTAGCTCATGGGTTTTTTCTCCTTTTTCTAATTCCCCTTCTCTGCTGAGCAGGGGTTATTGAGTGATAGAGCAACTGTTGTAGTTTAGCCTTGGACAGGGGTTAAACACAGACAGCATGGAGATCCTATGGATGCACGAATTTATGGTATATTGAAAACTGAAGCTGTAGAAATAGTGTGAAATAAATGTATCAATGTAGAAAGCTGAAAGTTATTTGTACGACTCATTGGTTAAGACTTCATAGTCAGAAAACTGCCACAGGATTACAGGCTATAGTACCAATTCTACATGTTCAGAAAATAATAATAAAAAAAAAAGGAACAAAGCAGCCTTTTGTATAATCAGAAGTTATATTAATATAATATTTTTAAGAGGTTTCATCTGCTTGCTTTTCTGAAACTTCGTATTATTCTTAATTCATCTCCTCAAGCTCTTCCCTGCAGTCTCGAACACTAGAAGCTGACTGCATTGCAGGGAGGATTTATTTCCTTTTCCTGATCTTAAAAAGAAGAAAAATCTGTGCTGAAGAGATATATGAAGTAGAGCCATCTGAGGGTGCTGTTTGACAGCATAGGAAAGACAATCTAATGACACGTGGGATGAAAAGGGGATTCTTGCAGAAGCTGGGCTGAATGCTTCCCCTCTTTTCTACTGCTGCTTTGCTCTGCCTTACCAGGCAATGAATTTAGGCATCTACACTTCTCGCTTATTTGGGGAATTTTTTTTATTATTATTATTATTTTTTTCTTGTTTAGGAAGGCATGATGCCTGAAATGTTTCAGATGTTTCTGAGAGTTACTTCAGTCTTGTTAGTTCAGTGTATGGTATGCAGGGTGTCTGCAGAAGAGCTAAACTTACTCTGTGTTCATGACAGCCCTGTGCTCCTGCATGTTGCTCTGTGCATTTCCAGATAATGACAGGCTATTGTATTACATCCATCTCGTACAGTAAGTTCAGCTCTTCCAGGAAGAACTGGATGTTCTCTGACCATATATTCCACAGCAGCTATGCACACTTGTAACATAGATCAGATGCATCGGATGTTTGGGTCTCTGGTAGGTAGTGAATGATTCTGTCGTAGTCAAACATGTCTCTGCTTGCAAATCTCAGGCAAAAGTCTGGAAAGCCTGACAATCACTTACATCTCAGCTTCTTGTCATGTTCATGCTTTAAACCGCATATTTTTAAGCACTCTGACTCCCATACAGCAGTGTTGAAATTTGGTCCATCAGATCTCAGCTGCTGATAATGCTGCACAAGACATGTAAAGGCATGTTAATGCTTAACTTAAGGTGAAACTTGGAGTTATACTATATCACACTTGGGCCTGCCTGACTCCAGCTCTTGCTTCCTCTCTTCACTTTTCTTAACAGCATGTTGGCCACCCTTCCCCCATGAAGATCTGTGATATGAATTAACTGAATTCCTCAGATTCTGAAGTCCTGACTACAGGCATCTCAGAGACTGGGAGTCCTGCCATGCCATAGTATTCCTAAGGGTGTAGGCAAGCATGCTCCATGTACAGCACAGATCACAGAGCTCTGAATGACCAAGAGCCAGTACTCTACAGAGTTTGGGTTTTGTTTGTTTATTTAGTGAGACAAACTTTGCTCAATTTTAGCTTTCTGTTAGCATTCCAGGTGAATTGTATCTAGTGGTGTTTTGAGTGGAAAAGTAAATTCTGAGTTTACTACAGATTAGGTAGAAAACAAGAATAATAGGGAAAATAACTTACCTGATGTGTATTTGGAATTCAACCAGTGCATGTCTGTGCTAAGTATATATAAAGTTGGGTTTTTTTTTAGTGAATTATTTTCTTTATGCTACTGTGATGGAGATGATATTCTAGAATCTTGCTTTGATATTTTGAAGCCTTATTTTTGTTTCAGCCTAAATATATTCTTGGACATTTTATTTTATACTCGTATTATTCTTTACTTTGACTAGCCTTCTCTTTCCCTTTTTTTAATACTCTGATGTTGTAGTCTCTTCTTTTATTTGTTCACACCAAGGTATTTCTGGTAAGATAGCCTTCTTCATCCCCTTAATTGTCCTAGCAGCACCTCTTGGTTTGTGGTCCAGTTTGAATCTCTTTCCTGAACATGTTTGAGCATGCCTTATCACTACATGCTATGACATTATTAATGCATTGCTTTCTCTCTCTGCATCATCGTCTTCCATTGAAGTCTGAAATATATCATGTGACTGATACATCTACTGCTTTCTCCTCCTCTGCTCTTTCCTCATGCTTATAGAAATTTCTTCTGGCCCTGAAGATCATCATTATTCACTATGCAGTTCCATCGTATTTCTCTTACTGCAGTCCTCAAGGTCATGAAGGTCTTGCTGTATGATAGTCCAGTCCTCTTCTGTGTCTGTAGTACCTTCCATTTTTGTGTTGTCAGCAGATTTCATTAGCTCATTTACTTCCTATGTTTTGGGACGAGGTCATTAATGAGAAGATTAAATAAGATTGTTCCTAGAGTGAATCTAGGAAGCTCCACTAATAATTCCCCTTTCTTCTAACAGAAGACTCCTCTTCAGTCAGTTCCCTATATGCTTTACACTTCATATGTTAGTATTGATTTTCATCTTAATTAATTATAAAAAATACATTCAGGAGTCCAGCAAGATTAGATCTAGTGTCAAACTCTGTAAAGAACAGGCAATAACTTTAACAAATAGACATATCAAGCACGTCTAGAATAATTTATCAGTGATAAGTGGGTATTTTTATCCTAGTTCCGTATTCCTGTTTATCTTTTGTTATGTTTCCCTTCCAAATGTGTCATAAAATCCTGGTCATCATTCATCCCAGATGTATATGCTTTGGCAGCTGCCTAGTTCACTTTTTCCCTTTCTTGAATATACCTAAAAATTAATATTAAAGAGGTCAGTATCTCACTTTTATAATTAATAAAATATTAATGTTTTTATTTAAGCCCCAAATACTTGGTACTTCATTCAAAATGAAAATACTAAGAATTATAACAAATTAAGTGACTTTTCTGATACCCTATTAATAATTAGAGAAGTGTTTCAGAGATGTAGAAAAGAGGAGGAATATGAAAGCAATACAACAGCTGTAAATTTATTATGGGTGGCATTCAGAAATTCTATGACTGTTGTTTAGCCAACTTTCAACTCTGGGAGATGCTGTTACTGTTTAGCCCTACATGATAGCCTTGTTGCCTGATATGAATCAATAGCTGTCAGCACTTCAGACTAAGTTATGATGTTGCATATCCTTAAATTGCTAGAATGCTAGTAGGAGACTTGAGCTGAAAATGTGTAGCTTTAACAAAGAGCCTTACTGCACTGACTTGAACATTACTTGCCCTTGTTATTTGCTTTAGCTTATCACAAAGGTTACTCATGTCACACACAACCTCATCTCAAGCATCTGAAACATCTTATGATTCATGTGGAAGTCAGAGCCCTTTGTACCTTCGGGCATTGGTTCAGATTCATTGTAGAGGGAAGAGCATCACCTAATGATTACCAATATGACACTTTTTGCTGTCCTTTCCCATAAGCTTGTCCTACAGGTACCAATTTGATGTGACTCAACTCTGCTGTGCTTGTAGGGTTTGATATGGTATTGTACCACTAAAGCACACTTGAATGTTTTGTGGAGCAGAAATTAATGAGCATTCTATGATAAAGTAGTCATGATTAAGCAAAAGTCCTAGCTGTTGGTGACTGAGAGCTGGTTTTGTGACTGTGTGACTGGGAGACAGGATTACATGAACTCCAGACTCCAGAGCTAAGAAAGTTCAGCCCAGATTAGAGGGGGCATCCATTGCCAGGATGTATTACTGGTGCTCCTCAGTGTTCTCTGCTGCAGTTGGGTGGTTATAGAGAGGTGGAAAATAAGAAATACAGCAAAGAAACTCTTTCGATGAGATGAAAAGGCAAAAATTAACCTAAATCTTTTGTTTGGTGCTTTTGCAATTGGGCTTTACGTTTGTGCCTGCCTTTGTCCTAAAGCACTGATTCGCTAGGTGAGGAGATTTCAAAGTGCTAATCCCAAGAATAGCATTTCCTTAAGTGGTGGGAAAGGAGCTGCATTGCAGGTTTGGTAAATGGGAAGTTTTTATTCAGACACTTAGTCATAGCTGCCTCCTCAAGTGAGAAATAACAAAAGGAATTTTTTTGAGAAGGTGTTACTAGAGCAAAATATAGTGATCTGAAACTGTATGAGTCCTTTGTGTTTTATAAAAGAAGCAGAGGTAAAAGATTTCCTGTTGTAGAGTATTATAAAATTGCTAGAGCAAATAAATTGTACATAATGATCTTGACTTCATGTAATCAGCAAAGGTCCATCAACTTTAATGGAAAAACATTGATTTGCACTAGCAGAAGAGCTGAGTGGAAGGAGGTACATTCCTGACTGTCTTGCTCATGGGGGTAATCTCCCTGAAATAATTCTCAAAAATAAGATTATTAAAGGTCTGTGATTCTGTTGTAGCTCCATTCTGCAGGTCCTTATACCTTTGGTGCCAAAGATTTCTTTGTTAGGCCTAGTGTACAAAATGCAAGGAACCCACTCAGAGAAGGATCTAAATTTATTCCTCTTTTTTTTTCCCCCAGCCTGGATGAGGTTGCCTCACCAGCCTGAGGCACAGCTCCCTGCTTTGTGAACTTGTGCAGAGCTAACAGGAAGGCTTCCAATGAACAGGACACTGAACCCCCTGTGTCAAACACTGCCCTGATAGAAAAAAATTTACTGGAAATGTTATTCCATGTATCAGCAGGATTTACATGTCACAGTTGTGATAATTGTGGACAGAACTAAACATAGCAATTGCGTAGCAATGGGGAGCTAACCCTCCCAAACCCAAACTAACATTCTGGATTTGTTTTCCTACCTTAGGAAGGAAAGAGGTGGACCTCAGTTGGGAGCACTGGAAGCATTTCCTAGACTGTTTTCCAATTGCCCAATTCCTTTTTTGCAAAGCCACACATGTGGCCCAGAATTCCCTTTGACTATATGTAAAATCACTTGTGAGGCTGATTCACCATCAGATCCACCCAGATGCAAAACTGTGAAAGTCAGAATGCACAGGTATGGAAAAAGAAAAAGCAAAGTCAAAGCACTGGTGCTTTCCTTCCCTCCATCATACATTGACCAGCTGCGACAAAAAAACCATCTGCGACTCTACTCTGTTCTTCTCTGAAGACCTGATCCTGCAACAGGGCTCAGGTCTTCTCTGAAGAGCTGATCCTGGATGTACTCATGAACATCAGAAGTAGCTATCTTTCTGACCACATGCAGTACAGGTCCATGTCTCAAACACTGAATGAGCTTTCAGTTTGCCACATTGCAACACAAGGCTTGTTTGCTCTCAATTACAGAATTACAGTTCTAATTATAATAAAGTACCCTGCTGAGAAAACCCAGTGGGCACACACAAAAAAAATGACAAGGCTCCCTCACCATTTTTAGAGTAGCATGGTGATTTTCGTTGATGGACAGGACATGCCATAGAGAAATGCACTGAGCCTCTCTCAGCACAAATTAAGCTGGAATAGCTTGCATCACAACAGAGNTTCGCGAAGCCTAGCCATGATGATGACGCAGCTGTTATGATCATCCTGCACAGCTTGGGAGTTTAGCAGTGAGCACTATTAGTCAAGTCAAGCTGAAAAACAGACAGCTAGAAGTAAAACTCCAGTGAAGCCTAACAGTGAGTGCTCTGTGAGGTTGTGTCTTAAGCCGTGCCTCTTACTGCAACTGGCTATCCAAGATAATTTAAAATTAATAAGCATCTGCATCTCCATAGCTGTTAAGTCAGGAAAAGAAAATCAAGAGGGTGATACGCTTGGCCAGTCAATGTCTACATGGCTTGATATATATTTTTTTCCCTAGCCATCCCTCAAGTCTCTGAAGATACTATATAGAAAGGAACACATTTGGATGTAGCATAGAATTTTTTTTTTTATTTTAGAATTTTTTTTCTGGACCAATGGGCAAGCATTTGAGACTGTGAATGAAACATAGGATGTGTCTTTGGGTGGCTGCTCCCATGTAGCTGTGCTGTAATATGAGTGTCACCATAGGTTCACCTGCAGATGGAAGCAGCTTTGGTTTTGAGTAAGACAACATCATGTTTGAAGAGCTGCCCCTGGCCATTAAAAAATGCCTCAGATGATTGTTTTAATGCTGGTTGATGGCATCTATCAAACATAGCTTTTTTTCCTCTGGCAAACATATTTCAGAAATAACATGGGTGGGGTTTTCTTTCTTGGCTTGTCTTTGATCATTTTGAATGAGATCCCTACGGACAGAAAGTCTTTAGGATGCTTGTCAGGTAAGGCTCACCTGATGTGTGTTGGAAGACAAAGGACACCTGGTTATTGTTTGGCATGCTTGTGAGTGTTACCTCAAGCAGACCAGGTTAGTGCTCTTCATGTTTTCTCACGCTGCAAATGATGCTCGCGCTGCAAGTGATGCTTTAATACTACTGCCAGTCATAGGATCTTCAGGGGAGGACTCAGAAAGTGTAGCTACCCACCAAAAATGAAAGAGGGCAGCAGTGAAATTTAAGTGAGCAAAAAGCCAGTGAGGAGCACATTCGGAGAACACAAGACTGAATGTAAGACTGAGAGTAAGAAGAGGCAGAAATGGATTGAGCTGGGAGTGATTACAGAGAGGAGTTGAAGGCTTGTGAGTGAGGGGAGAGATGTCATTTTACGATTATCTGGAGAGAACAGACAGTTGCCCTCAGGCAAGACCAAAGCAAATAGGAGCATGGAACAGGGTGGTCTAACAAAGAGAAAGAGAAAGAGAAAGAGAAAGAGAAAGAGAAAGAGAAAGAAAAAGAAAAAGAAAAAGAAAAAGAGAAAGAGAAAGAGAAAGAGAAAGAGAAAGAGAAAGAGAAAGAGAAAGAGAAAGAGAAAGAGAAAGAGAAAGAGAAAGAGAAAGAGAAAGAGAAAGAGAAAGACAGGTTGGAAGGAGAATGAGAGATTAGGAATGAAGACTGTTAAATATTAAAAAAGAGGGGAACATAATTGGAAAGCAAATGAAAAGTATTAGGAGAAAGGGAAATGAGATAACGGGGAGCAAAAGACAAAAAAAGATGACTAATAGTACCAAACAATAGGTATCTACTGAACTGGGCAGAAAGTGTCATTCAGTCTGTTCTGGCAAAATAAGCAGCATTGTGTAGTCCTTCCTGATACCCGTTATTGTACCAGTGATAAGACATGACAGGAGCTGCTTTGTCTGCCCTGCCTGGTGCTGCCCTGCTGGGGCAGAGCTGGCCTTTGAGAAATGACGTCTATGAGATCAGTGTTAGCAAATCTGCTTTTTAGCCTTTTTGGTCACACTTTCATCAACAAGGCCTTAATTATACTGAGGTTTTTTTTCTGAATTGGTTTTACTATTCCCTAGCCCTGACAAGAATCATCAATGCTACCCCTGGTGAAAGTGCTACTGTACATGGCCTTCTGTTTTTTTGCCTCTGATTCGTTAACATCTGATGTGAAAATAGTAATAAAACTGCTTCAGAGAAGTCTCCCATAATGCTCCTCCCATTGCAGTTCCTGATTGATAGAGTTAAGGCTTTACTGTGAGGCTGATACCTCAAAGCATTCCTATTGTCTTCCACAACCCAGGGATTCAAACAGACAGCTCTGAAATTAAAAACCTGAGAAGTAGTGTGGGAAAAGAATCTCACTGGTTTCAGCTGTGATGTCAACAAAAAGTTTTTTCTATTTCTGTTATAATAACAACTTCTGTTAAAATAATTTTAAGAATTTTGTGCCATTACCTGGTGCAAGTAAAACTCGATCTGGAGCAAAGGTAAGACCAGAAATTCTGGCTTTCTCTTGAAGAAAGATGTAGTAAGAACTGAGAAGAGTGATTAAAAAAAAGTTCTCTCAGAATATTCTCTGAAGTGCTCCACATTTCAGCTGGTTTATAAAGGAGAAGGAACTGGAGTTTAGGAAAAACATGAGTTCAATGGGTTTAAATCCAGAGTAGGCAGCCAAAATGCTCATCAATCTGTGGTTTTATTTATAAACATTTCTATGCATCTCTGTGTGCCAGGGAAGGAGAGAGATTCTTTATAGGCTCTTTCCTAGACAATCCCACAGAAACTACGGGAGATGCAGTCTTCTTGTGCACCCATTTGCAATGAAGTATTTGTGTAGAGCAATGATTTCCTACAATCTGTTACAGAAATAGAGCAACTAGGTTAATAACAGTATGCATTCCAAAGAAGAGAAAAATCTTTAAAAGTTTTAGAGCTCAGAATAAGTGATTTTGACCTCTTTTCACTGGATAATATGTACTTACCCTTACAGTTTTCTGGCATCTGGTAAAAATGAATTTTTATATAGTTGAACTTTCTGCATTGGTGTAGCTGTATACAGGCATTAAGTGATTCATGGCAGACAAAGACTGTGTCTATAATGCCATGTAAATGAATTCTAAAAAGGAAAAAAAAAAAATCTGATTCTTACCTAGGGAAGAAGTGTGCTGAATTGCAATAGAATGTATATGCATATGTATAATCAGCATCTGGCACAAAGAGGCCAGGATTTTTAAAACTGCAGAGTGAGTCTTTTCAAGGTCCCTGGCGTCTGAATAGAAACCCACACATCCTTATTATTTGCATATGGCCCTGTTATGCTTTGGAATTCGCAGAAGTCTATTCCACACTGAAAAACAGATCTTTTTTTTTCTGATGGAAATCATTGTTCTTCAGAGTGGCTAGAGTTACTAGGCATATACTGTACTAAGCAATATTTCACTTTCTTCTCTAGAATATTGTATTTTCCCCTTCTCGCTATTCTTTTAATTCTACAGCTCACATCCACTTCGTGTTCCTAAAAGAATGTGATCAGTTTGGTAGTCATTTTGTGTTGTAAACTGATCTATCTTCATAACAGGTAAAAGGCTTCTATTGCTTACTGAGCTTTGTAGATTGGTTTTATAATAAGATTTTGAAGTCTTCTTCTCCATCAGCCTTGATCTTCTGAAACCATTACGCTTAAAAGCTCGAAATTTCCACAGGAATAAAAGGTAAATATTGATTCATCTTTTTAAAATGTAATTATCTGCTCTGCCACAAAAAGCACATTGCAAATAAGCTTTAATGATATGGTTCCTTAATATTGTTTTAGTTTGCGGCAGTAGAGAAAATTTAAGTATGTAAGGGAATAAAATATTTTCGTAGATTCATAGAATGGCCAGGTTGGAAGGGACGTTAAAGATCATCTAGTTCCAACCCCCCTGCCATGGGCAGGGATGCCAATCACTAGACCAGGTTGCCCAGGGCCATATCCAGTCTGACCTTGAACTCTGACAGGGATGGGGCATCCACAACCTCTCTGGGCAACCTGTTCCAGTGCCTAACCACTCTCCGGGTAAAGAACTTTCTCATAATCTCCAATCTAAATTTCCCCTCCTTCATCTTATAACCATTCCCCCTTGTCCTATCACAGTCTGACCACTTAAAAAGTCTTTCCCCTTCTGTTTTATAATCCCCCTTTAGGTACTGGAAAACTGCTATAAGATCTCCTTGAAGCCCTCTCTTTTCCAGGCTGAACAACCCCATATTTTGTTTCAAAGATGAAACAAAAGAGGAATCAGCCTGTCACTGAGATACACGAAAGCTGGTCCTGATGACCATAGTTTGTCTGCAAGATGTTGCACCTGAGCACCATATGAAAAATACATGAGGTTGGTTGAAGGAAACTTGAAAGCAGTATGGTTTAGAAAGGGAAGTCAAGAGACTTCTCAAAAGAGTTAAGTGCATGAAGAATAGTTCCTCACACTTAAAAAAATTACATATATCAGCTAATGAAATACCAGAACTACAGCACTTGCACACATCAAATGCTTGCATTCCTTGAAACACTCCGTGATTAGTCACACAGTACAGGTAGTACTATATGACAAGATGCCATGAAGTAGAAAGCCTTTAGATCTCTGCACTGATTTCCTGAAAATAAGCCAAATATTTCTGAAATTGTGTGGCTTCTAGGTTTCCAGAGATATCACACTCAAACACAAAGGAAATATTGGGTAAACCTCGGCCGAAAAACATTCCTAAAATATGTATATAGCACCATCTACTGACGGTATGAGTCTTTGCAGGGGAATGTTCCTAAAAAATCAGAGCCCTATGGGTTACAACAGTGCAGCAGTATTCCCCTAATTGGTGCGTGTCCTGGAGCAAGTGTGATGTTTTTTTTGTAAAGGGAATAATTTTCCAAGATGTCATTTGAAAGCTCCAAGACGTTTCTTTCTTCTGGCTTTAAACTTCTGCATCTTCCTCTGGGCCATCCATATAGCTTATCAGAGTCAGTCTAACTCACCTGTCAGAACAGCTTTCCATTCCTTTATACCACATAGTTTTTCTGCTGGTGAGACAGGTCGACTGGAGTCTGGGCTTGCTGAAGGCTAGAGTTGGTGTAGAGTAGACAGCAAGGTGTATGGAGAAGTTAGGGCAGGAATGTGATGTACCAAAGGGCTGTCAGCTTGCCTCAGCTACAACATGTAATTTCATTCTTGCTTGGTTATATTTAGTTAATTGACTTGTTTTATTATTGTTATGTAGACATAAAGAAGAGTGTGCAAGCTCTTCGAAAGGAGGAGTTCAAAACTCAAAAGGAGAAGGAAACTCCTTAAGTGGGGTGAGCTCAGCCATCAAAGGAAACTGAATGTGATTCTGCAGCCTCAGGGCAGGCTTATTAAACTGAGTCTTCGCATAAGAGTGCTGGTCTCTCACCTACTAGCTAGGGTGTCCCCATACATATATGATCTGCTTCAGCAGTCTCTCAGCCGCTGAAGCAGAAATGGTGTGCAGCAAGCATTGCTTTGCCAGTAGGGAGGAGCATGGTGACAAAAGTAGGGCAAGACATGAGCTGAGCTAAGTTGATAAGCGCAGGATGAAAGATTGGTATCATGGGTAGTATTGCTGGTTAGCAGTTTTGGTATCATTTGGTAAAAAGCACCTTTAGAGCCTTAGTACTGCTGTTGTTTTGGAATATTTCACTCATGAGCCTCCATGCTGTCCAAAACATGACTGAACTGCTCCCAGAGACACACTGGAAAGACATATAACCTTATTTTTTGCAGAAGTACCTGAGATGTCATCCTGCTGGATTCATGCCAGGGGACTACTTAGCTGTCCCCTGGAAGGCAGAATTGTCTCTTCATTACTTGTAAAGCTTTTTTCTCATCTTTGACTTTTTGGTCCTACAAAAAGGTATTAGAAATAAATAATAAACATACACCCCCCATTCTGTCACTGATTTTAGTTTTTCCAGGAAAATAGATGTTTACTACGTGGAGTGGTAGTATGCTACTGAGCCTAGACTGTGCACAGAACAGGATGTTAATGCTGTAGGTGAACCTCCAGAAATCAGTTCCCTGTGCGACTTTGTCTTTGCCCCTTCAGCATGACAAGGTCATGTTTAAACATAGGTCACATTCTTTCTCAGTGTCTTGTAGAATATTTTTACTACTGTTGATAGTAGTAAGTAGAAAGTCAGTACTTTGGATGATGTCACGTGTCCGCATCAAGACAGAAACAGACTGTATACATGGAAATTATTTTAAAAACAGCTTTTAAAATTATTTTCTAAATGGATATTCAAAGTCCTATTTCCATAGCCATACTAGGAACAATTTCCAAGAGACAATTCCCATTTCCAAGTTCCAAAGCATACTTCTGAGGAGTACAGAGCTCAGAAAGGCTTCTCTTCACTTAACCTGAGGCAGCACAAGTAGCATTTCTCAAAGTGTATTTTCCTGACTGACTTAGTCCCCTCTAAATCCATAGTGCTACTGTGGCAAGCAGTGGTCCTGTCCCAGTGCTGTTTGTGTAACTATGGGCTTGGCTGGGTTATGGAGCTGACTCAGATAGAAACTAATCATTTGTTGCAGGATTAATTTGCAGCTAGATCAATGCCCTCACCCTGTCTCACTGTATGCCCATGGGAGTGCTAATGTCCACATCTGCCACCATCTCTCAGCAGCAGCACACAGTTAGACTGGTTTACGCTTATCATGAAACCCCACCCGGAGGCTGTTTCAGCTGTTCTTGCTCTGATTCACAGAAAAATGCAGTCTCAAGCATGGACTCCTTACTCTCCATGCTTACATTCTGTTTAGGCTCTGGATGCTAATGTTTTCCACTGTCATTAGACCAGGGGGCGTTTAACGGCTCGAATGAAAGGCAGTCATCAATCTTAGTCACCTAAGTGCCCATAAATCAAAGGCTTATTATAAACCACTTCATTTCTATCACTGCGTAATTGCATAGCCAGTTTCTCACACACTCTTGTAGAAAAATGTATGTGCTGAAGGGCTGGTGCTATGAAGCCCACCTCGCCCAGCAATGACAGACAGAGTAGGACAGCACAAAAGAGATCGGTTATGGGTGAAGTCGAGGACAGCAGCAGAGTTCCGCCCGTTACGCACATTTTTCAGAGGTTTCGCACGCTTGCTCTCAGTGTGCCATGCATTTTGAGTTTCGTACGCGTGAACAGAGCCACTCTCGCTTCTGCAAGCCGATCAGGGATAACATCCCCCACAGAGGCGCGGCTAACTGCACTTTGAACACCAGGCTCTCGCTGCTCGCCAGAATCATCAGCAAGCCCTGGCAGCGCGCCTGCTGCAGCAGCAGCGCGGGCCAGCCACACCTACAGAGCGAACGAGAAATCGGAGGCGGTGGCAGCAACAACCTCCAGGGCCGGGGGCGGCTCCTATACCCTGCCCTCCTCTTCCGTCCCGCAGCCGCCGTACCTCCCCCCACAAGCC
>VWZO01003919.1:47242-102120 GCA_013396975.1 Bucco capensis | reverse complement strand
CCCCCCCCCCCCCAAAATATTTCCAAGGATAGCTCTGTGAAATTCGGGATATTAATTTTTTAAAGCTTTTTCATGGGAAACAAAGGAATGGTGTAAGAGACAATGTAAGTAAACTAAGTCTTTAATAGCCCTCGCTTTTTTGATTATAGGACCACATTTCTCCTTCCAAGTACCTTTCCAAATGTTAGTACCTTTATAATTACCTTTACAAGTACATCTACTTGCAGCAGATTTTCCATTTGGAGAACTGAGGAGAATGAATTAAAAAATGAAGAGAAGGGAATTACTTGTATTATCATTGTTGCCATAAGGAATACTACAGGAATTTCTTTTTTTGCTGGAAATTATCTTTTAATGTTTTTTCTGTAATCTGTCGTTAGACTTTTAAGGATGTTCAGCATTGCATGATCAGGGTGGCTCTTAGGTGAAGAATAAATGAAATTATAATTAACTTTTTTTTTTTTAATTTAAGCTAAATAGATTTTTCTTTGTTTAGCTTAGAGCAATAAACGTAGATCTCCAGACCGATGCTGCTCTGCAAGTTGATATCTCAGATGCACTCAGTGAGAGGGACAAAGTAAAATTCACTGTCCATACAAAGGTAATAAAGCCTAGGTTTGTACACTGAACATTTTCTTAATTATGTGGAAAAGAAAGTTTGCTTAAACTGTTTATTGAAATAACTGTAACATAATCCAGAGGAAATGAGAAAGTAGCATTTTCTCATGTTCAAGAGACTGTGTAGCCACAGTGCTTTTGAAAAAAAAAATGGCTAAAAAGTTGAGGTTAAAATATTGTTCAGAAAAAGTGACATTCAATTTTTTGTACTGAATGTGTTGTTATGCCATTCCTATGTTTATTAATTGGCTTGTTTGCAGGTAGAATCTTTTATATGCCTCAGTATTCTTCAGTATGGTCTGAGGTACAGTCCATCATACTCCATAGGAGGGGAGAACAAAATTATCTTTCTGTGCTTCTTAACAAGATGCATGAACAGCAGTTGCTGAACAGTAATTGCAAAATCACAGAACAGTTGAGGTTGAAAAAAAATTTCTGGAGATCATTTAGTCCTATATCCTCCCTCAATCCCACCATTAAATCAGGGTGAAGCAAATTGCTTAGGAATTGTCTGTTTGGGTTTTGAGTATTGGGAATAGAGGAGGCTCCACAGCCTCTTTGGACAATCCATTCTATACAATTGCTGCACTAATTAAGACTGGGTAATTACTGCTGTACAAACTTTTTTTGTCAACTCCTTACTTGGATGATTGGATTTTTTTTGCAGGTATATTTTTGTTTTTCCTTCAGGGTTTTTCATATAATAATAAAAACATTGTGGGATTTTGAGGTATTTCTTGGGGGAGGGGGGATGTTTTTGGGTTATGGGGGGTTTTTTGTCTTGTTTTGTGTTTTTTTCATAATTCTTCCTCCTTTTCTCCTTCTAGAGTTCCTTACCAAATTTCAAACAAAATGAATTTTCTGTTGTCCGGCAACATGAAGAGTTTATTTGGCTTCATGATTCTTTTGTTGAGAATGAGGACTATGCGGGCTACATAGTAAGTATTACAGTTCTTTTGGTTTATATGCTCTGTTTACTGTGNCCCTCCCTGGATCTTCGTTCATGAAGCCTAGCTGCAACGTCTGTGGCCTGTATCAAAAGTGCTTGTGACTGCTTTTAAATGCAATGGAAATGGCAGATGTTCATTCCTTCTAAAATTAGATCAGATGCTCTAATACTTCATTTTATGCAATTACACAAAATTAATGGTTGAAGGAAAGCCTGGAGGAAAGTTAATGTAGTTGTTATAGTTTCTTGCCTTTCACTCTTAAGGAGTGAGTAGTTTAATCTGTATCGAAGCAGATTTTTACTCTACTGTGTTTTAAGTATGGGAGATAGGTGAACTGTATAACTTGGTGGTATTGTTTTTATAAGCTAATGTTTAACTTAGTTACAAGTTTCATATTGCCTTTGTTTTAACTGGAATGGCAAGAGTGCAGTAAGTGAGCTCTAGCAATTAGACTTCCAGTTTTCATTATGAAGGTAAGAATCATTTTACCATAAATCAATCGGAGGGGAAAGAAAACTAATTGCAAATACCATCTAGAACTACAGAGAACATTCATATACTTATGTTTTGAAGTTTATTTCAGGCCTCTGGGGAACAGAGCTCCTAAAATAGTCACTTTATGATACTGCCTATTAAAAATGGTTGCTGCTGTTTATACTTCAATTACAAATAGGGATATTTATCATCTTGGTGTGAAAGTTAAGTATTCATTTTGTATTTGGGGGAGAGTCTACTGATTCAGAAGATAAACATACATTTCTAATTGAATAGTGGGTACATTATGATGAATATAATCTGTGTCGTACTGTTCTTGAGCTAGTCTTACTTTAGTCTGAAAAGCTATTTGGAGAGACAAGACCTTTAGTTTGCTAATAAGTAGCTCCAGACAGTTGACTGCAGAGACGCTGGGTTTTTCTTTCTTATAATTCATTGATATAATGGGTAAATGTTGGTAAACTAAAATTTAAGCATAGTTTAGCTTTGTTCTGTGTCCCTTTACTGATAGCAATTCGGGATTAGTTTGTGGCGTTTCCTTTTTCAGTGTTAATATACCATATTACATGATTGACCTAGAGACTTGTTTACTGTGTGCTTTATTTCAGCAGATTTAATGTCAACAGTGCTGCATGAAAGAAGTAGTGCCTGCAAACAATATGCAATATATTTTTTTGTTTTAAAGATTTGAAGAGTTATAAATGGATGTGTGATAACAATTGTGGAATTGTTTTTTTTCTTTAAACAAGAAATAATCCTTACCAAATAAGCTAAACGAAAACTAATTATAAAATAATGATTTCAAGTTTTGATTCATTGTCATGGGAAAGCTACATTTTATTTGGTTTCTGTTGTAATTAACTACTGAAATCATTAGTTAATACTTTAGTAATCTTCAAGGATGCTTGGCCAAATTTGGTATAGTAATGCAGCATGTCTAACTCATGAATTAGAGCCTTCATGCATAAATGCTGTAATGAATGATGAAAGAGAACCATATATTAAAAGGCTGCAGGCAGTCTACGGTTCCTGTACTGAATGGATGTTGTTTGACTGAGAAGGCAAGCAATTAAAAAAAAATTGATTCAATTCCAGATTCCACCAGCACCACCCAGGCCTGACTTTGATGCCTCAAGGGAGAAATTGCAGAAACTTGGAGAAGGAGAAGGATCAATGACTAAAGAAGAATTCACCAAGATGAAACAAGAACTGGAGGCGTATGTAGACTTGATTACTACTGTTTTGTTTTGTTTTGTTTTTTTAAAATATCCCTCAAATTTTAATGCTGTTTGCTGTGCCATGTTTCTGATTTCACTGTAATGGTTCTCTGTGAGATGCAAGCTTGGGAATCCAGTGGCTACATAACCAGGGTTATCTTAGTGATCATGATCAGAGCCATTAGGAAAATTGTAGAAATAAATTCATGGAAGATCTTCTGAAACAGGGGAAAAAAAAATGAGCTTGCTCTTGAGCACTCTTTTATAAGGAGAAAAATAGATCCTTTTCCTCACAGAAGACCTGCAAAGGGAGGAGGTAACCTCTATCTTTTTTAGTTCTCATGTTCCACATTTTAGAAGCATAATGAGACTTAAAGTTTATACATTTAGTGATTGAACTAGGGTTTTTTGCATGTGGTTGGTACTGTAAACATAGATACCAACCTTCTGTTCCCCAGGAAGTATGGAGATTACTAGAAAATACTTTTTTACATTCCCCCCCCACCTTTTTTTTTTGCAGAAGGAGAATATACTTCTTGAAAACAGTATTTTCCCTTACTGTGAATTTAATGTGTGTTGAGATATCTACTCTAAGGCTTTTTGTTCAATATTGAGTTACACAGTGAAGTTTCTCCTTGCTTCATCCACCTTCCTTATCATGCATTCACTTCTTTGATCTTTTTCCTGTCATTGGTTTCAGTTTTCAAGTGTATATTTACGCTGCTTCTAGAATGCTTCTATCAAGAGCTCTGAATTGGCAAGAAAATTACACAGAACTCTTAGAACTGCTGCTTTCTCTCCGAACTTCAGCTGCTGTGAGCAAATGTCTTAAAAAGCTCTGTACTAGCATTGCATACATCATAATCTATAGCAGAATAGATATACACTTTATATGCAGAAAACTGGAAATTAGCAAAACACTATAGATTTTAAAGAATCTGTGGTTTTCCAGCGGCCCTGATCATGATTCTCTTGTGGTCTGGTTAGGGGTTGGATAACACAGAAAACTTTGGGTTTCTTCTACTGCCACCTCCATCCTCTGCATCCTCCTTTTTTGTCTTCACTGAATGACTACTACTCTCACTGAGATCAAACATCTCCCAACACTGACCCTGCTGGTTTGCTGGTATGTAAATCTTAACCTCCTTGCACATAGTGGAAGGAAAAGTGTCGATTATCACTTCACCATTTGACCTCAGAATGGGGAAAAGAGCCCCTTCCTCATTTCTATAAAAGTTATATCCTATTAATGGAATTTACAAAGCAAAATGAATTCTAGCAAACTTATATTGAGAAGAATGTCTTCCTCTTAATTAAACCACAAATGAGTAACTACTCTAAAGTTGAGTTGGCTGAACGGGGCAACCATGCAATTGTCATAGTTAAATGAGATTTTTTAATTTTTTTTTTGGTTGTACCAACCAAATGCAGCACTTCACTTTAAGAACCACTATGAAGCACGTAAGCTTTGTCCCCAAAAGACTAGGTGCTTTAATGTGGAATTAAAAGACCGCTATCTAAACAGCTAAGAAAACTACAGGAACATTTAAATAAGGAGGGTGCAAATAGGCAAGGGGATGGAGATGGGGAGGAAGGAATTTGCATATCAGCTACATAGTCCTAGTGGCTGTAGTCTGTCTTGATTTTTGTGTAGTTGGGGAAAGGACGATTAAATGAGGTTACACTTTCAGCAAACCAGTCTGTGTTAGCTAGCCTTCTAGTGAAGGTATTTGAGTTGTCATTGAAAGTCTCTCTGTAATATGTTAGGCTTCAAAATTCCCCCTAGTATTAATATTGTGCTCTTTACTTATGTGTATATTAAATATGGAATGATAACCTCTACTGTATTGGCTTGTAGTTTTGTATCCTTACTGAGGATCTCTTAAAGCTGCTTACTAGGCTTTTTTCAAACTTAATTGCTTCCTGTGAAATTCTTATGTCTGTCTTGTTTCTTGTTTTCAGTGAATATTTGGCAATATTCAAGAAGACGGTTGCAATGCATGAAGTGTTTTTGTGTCGCGTGGCAGCACATCCTATTTTGAGAAAGGATTTAAATTTCCATGTATTCTTGGAGTATAATCAGGATGTGAGTATTGAAAACTGAATTGCTGGCAAGAGAAATCAAAGTGTACTTTGATGGTAGGATGGAAAATTGATTAAAAGGGCTTTACCTCCTGGAGCAAATTGCATCAGTTCCTTCATACCAGACATATTTGTATTGTAAAAGTTAGAAATTCATTTAGTCTGTAGGAGTTAATTTTCCTAACACCTGGAGAACTGAACATACTATGTGCTATAGCCTCAGCATCAAAAATATTCATGGGAATCCAGTATGGTTTGGATTATGAAGATTAGCTTTTTTTGGTGATTTCATATGATTCTATACTTGTCCACCCTTTGACTGAAATTTTTTTGTGGGAAGGATAATATAACAAAGATGGAATGCTAATTTTTAGGATTTGGAATCATGGTTTAAATTCTGTTGTTAACAAAACTAGAGAGGATTTCTAAATGAAATGTTCTTTAAGTCAGTACTATATTATTGATAACTGAAATGTATGCCTTGTTTATTTGGTATTACCTGTAGGTGTTAGAATGTTGCTGATTTATTTTTTTCCCCTGGAATAGTATTTTAGGTTATATAGAACAGTCTAGTAAATGAGGTAGTCTGTCTTTCTGGGTTCATGGTGTCCTGTCCGCATTAATGCACAGTATAAGACTAAGCAGAGAGCAAGAAAACTGGTTTAAGAGTAGGAAGTTGCGGTATGTAGTTCTATTGTGGGTTGTTTTTTTAAAGCTTTTATTGCCTCCAGAAAATGAACTAACTTGATAAATGAATTTGTTTTTCAGTTGAGTGTTCGTGGAAAAAATAAGAAAGAGAAACTTGAAGACTTCTTCAAAAATATGGTTAAATCAGCAGATGGTGTGATTGTTTCAGGAGTGAAGGTGATTACTGCTTGACATTTCAAGATTTAAAATGTATTAACATTGTTGTCCCTTTTTTTAATGAAGCAGAATTTTACATTGCTACAAAAAAGGTATTTTTATAGTGATATTTAACTTAAGAATTAGAGACAGAGTATGGAAAGGAACCTGGATCCTGAATGCAAGATAACTAGGAGCTATTTGATTGCTTCTGTGGAAGTGAGCTTTTACTACTCTTTCCCCTGTTCTGTGAAATGAAACAATTTTTTTAATCCATAGATAATTGGTGATCTGCTTTTTGTTCTGACCTATCATTTTATATAGTGGGAAGGTGCACTAACTTTGAGAAATGCTGCAGCTCAGAAGTTACAAACACAGTGTGAATTTTACCAGCCTTGTAACATCCTTCTGCTGTTTGAAAGCTAAAAGCAGCAGTAGAGGTGATACTATCTTTCCTAGTAGAAACAAGAATGTAACTGAGATACTAAGTATTTTAAAGAAAATTCAGTTTCATTTCAGCTTTTCCAAAAGTTGAAATATTGGTTTAATTGTAAGCATAAATTCTGCAGAGGATGATTTTGATTTCCTTTAAAGTTAGAAACAACCAGCAGTTTTTATAAGCGCTTTAGTCAAAGCCCGTGTTGTAGGCTTTTCCATGGTACTGAGCATCTGTGCTATTTTAGAGTGTTTTTAAAAATAAATATAAACCAAATACCTCAAATTGTGATACAGAAACTATAAAAATTTACTTACATTTCTTAGCTTGAAAGAAATCTGTCTTCAAGGTCAGCCCTAGACATTTAAGATGTTTGTTACAAATTCTTAATTCTTAATGAACTCTTAATGAAACTTTAGATCATGATAAAATAAGTGAAGAAATCAGTCTACACAAATTGTGTTTTAGACAATAAAAACATTGCATTTCATGTCACAGAAAGCAATATATGCAAACTTTGCAGTTGCTCTGTACAGAGTGAGTGAAATGTTTTTTAAATTATTCTCATTTTCTGTAGGATGTGGATGACTTCTTTGAACATGAAAGAACATTCCTTGTAGAATATCACAACCGAGTCAAAGATGCCTCTGCCAAATCTGATAAAATGACCAGGTCACATAAAAGTAAGTTCTTCCTCCAATGTGAAAATAGTACTAGTTAAAGTGTACAGAAGTGGTTTGTGAGGAGCAGTAATTTTTAGTTTTCTTTTTGCCTGCAACAAGTGAATTATTTTCTCCAAGAGTAGTCTTTGGATAGTCTAATTTTCAAAGTTTAGCATTTGGTGTAATAGACTAGATGGAATAACAACAGCCTGATGCGACACTGAAGATACCTTGATTGTCAATCCTATCCCTTTGAAGAAAAACACTTTATGTAATATTTTTTGAAGTCTGATTTTTGGTCTTAAAAGTGTAAAGATGGCCAATATAGCAGTATATGTGATTTTACTTGTGATGAAGTTGCTCTTAATTGGATGAGCCTGCATTCATCAGGGTGCAATTTCTTGGCATACTAGGCATTGCATGACCTTGCTGAGCAGCAAGCTCCTATTTGTGACATTAGTTCTAGACTGGGAAGTCAGGTTTCCATTTTTCAGCCTTTTAGAATGGAGACTGGAATGTATACATTCATTAGCTTGCCCTTTTCTTACTGAGGTGAGATTTTCCGCGTAGCTATTGATATTTCTCTTCCTGAGCTGAGTGCTAGCTAATGTGATTTCTGGAACCTCTAGGTACAAGTGCAGTGCATTCTTCATAGAAGATGGAAAATCTTTGTTTTAATCCTAAACCAAACACAGGACTACTGTGTTTGGTGAAGCACAGAAAGTAGTTGACCTTTTTTGCCCTTGATTTTAAGTTCTTGTGCCGAAACAAATCAAAATTGAACTGCTAGATTCCGTCTAGTTTCTTGAAGTTTGCATCTGATTCACAAGTTCTGTCTTTGCTATCTACACAAAGCCAGGCCACAAACCTTTAATGGGTCTCCATTGGTTAGGAATCTAAAGTAGATATTGAATGAGTCATTGAACCAAGAATTTATGGAGCTCTTCAGTTGCTTCTCTTGCTCTTATATGATGCCTGAGTCTTCTGTAGCTTCAGGGTCTGTGTAGGACATGGGGAGTACTAGGAACCCTGTGTCTTCGTTCACTTCCCACCTGACGTGGTTTCTGGTGTTTTGTTTACTTTCTTAAAATGAAAACTGAAATTCAGGCACATATATTTTCCTGTTCATTGTTTGGATTTGTTAGTGTTCCCATCATCCTTTTGAGGTTGTACTAAAAGCCCTTTAAAAAGCCATCTGTACAAAGATTTGATTTTTAGGATTACTGTATAGCAGTATGTCACTAGTCAAATTATGCAGCCTTCCTTGCAAACTCCTCTTTTTAATTTCATTGTTCAGAATGCTTTAATACTAATGATACTTCAGCCAGTGACTGCTTATTGATGAGCTAAAGGTTTCCTGAAAATTAAGTGTGCACTAGAAAAGGTGTTCACATAGTGCTGTATTTTGGTAGTTTTAAATTCAGTTTACTCCTCTTAAGCACAGCCTTACTCTTTGTTATTGTTAGGCTGTTATTTTGTTGGGTTTTTTTCTCAAATACCTTTAAACTTTAGATTCAGATTTAAATTTGGACTTTAGCTATTGAGTTTGTACATCTTCTGCAAGTTCCTCACCACAAGGGTGGTGGAACACTGGAACAGGTTGCCCAGGAAGGTGGTTGGAGCCCCATCCCTGGAGGCATTCAAGGTGAGGCTTGCCAGGGCTCTGAGCAACCTGATCTAGTTGGGGATGTCCCTGCCCACTGCAGGGGGGGTGGACTAGATGACCTCCAGAGGTCCCTTCCAACCCAAACCATTCTGTGATTCTAAAATAAAACATAAAGAAGTTGAACAGTAAATTTACTCAGCAGTTGTTAATTGTATTAAATATTCCTGGATAAACTGTGGACTTCGCGATTTGGTGAGAGCACCATGTGTCAAGTTATCCTATAAGTAACATGACTGAACTTTTATTTCTGCTTTTGTGTTAAAGCATGTTTCTTTTAGAAAAACACCTACTCTTTCTTCAAGAGAGGAACTTCAACATTTTCAGGAACAGTAGGAATGAACTAGTAAAACAAGTGCTTGTTTCTTTTTCTAGATGTGGCAGATGACTATAATAGAATTGGTTCTTCGTTATATGCATTAGGAACACAGGACTCCACAGATATATGCAAGTAAGATATTGTTGATTACTTATGGGGGAATTTGCTAAGCAGCAGTCTTAATGGTAACCTGCTGAGATCAGTAGCTCTCTTTGAGTAAACCAGGATTTTTTATAGCTATATCACATTAAGAGATTTTCTTCTCTAGTACTTATTTTCTTTAATAGACTGCTTTAATATTATTGTTTAAATATTTGTCTGGGACAAAATACTGTTTTCTGAAGTTTGTAGAAGATTCCACAGATGAAAAAGTCCTCACAGAATAAGAAAACTCCAATTCATTCACAGTTGTTTTTTGTAAGTATTTTAAGTGGTTTGGCATATGCAGCAAGAACAGGTCTCAGTCTGAGGGTACTGATTTTTGTGGTTGTTCCCTGTACCAACATCTTGAAAAATAGTTTTGCTCTTCTGGCAATTTTAACTGTCTTTAGGAAAATAAAGGAATCTACAGAGATCCCTAAAACTTCAAAAATAGAAGTGGGTCTCTATGTACAGATGTTTCTCCTTTAATCTTTCAGTGATTTGCCTGAATATGTAGTTTAGTGTATTGGGAAGTAAAACTTAAATAGCTTAACAATGTTGATGCTTGTGAATATGTGCACTTACTTTAGTGTGATGACAGACAGAAGTATGAAAGTTAACTTATTTTTATTAATTTACATCAACTAGTGTTATGCTTCCAAATGTGGTGATAGCTTACTTATTACGCTTACTTATTACTTTGATTAGTTACATATTACATTGAGATTTGATGTAGTCTGTTAGTCTGTCAGCAATTGCCTCTGCCTTCTGTCAAAATAGTATGATTTGACTATAATTCTGTCTACTGTTACACTGAAGCCTTGTATTGTCTGCTGTGATGAAGATATGCTGCACTGTTGCTCAGCCTCCCTAAATTCAAGGTAGAGCATGTGCCATGTTTACTCTGTGAAGAAGAGTACATTCAAATTTGAGTGAAGGACACTTGATAATAGCATTGGACTGTTAACCAGCAAGGTGGTGTTTGAGATTTAATTCACAGAAAAATAAAGAATCCCTGAGTAGCTGTACAATTCTTTAGTAAAAATCATCCGTTATGCTTTGTTTGTCCTTACTTAACCTTTTCTTAAGTTGTACAACTCACAGATGTTTGAAGTGCTATGATTTGAAACTATTAAGTTCTCTGAGTTCTGTGAATTACAATTCTAAGCAGTGCCTTTACAGTCTTTATTGCCAGACAGATTATATTTTTAGTTCAAGAAAGTAATGAAGACTGTTCACATTTATTTTGTAATATAAGCTGTTTCCTTTGTGCAGGTTTTTTCTGAAGGTATCAGAGTTATTTGACAAAACAAGGGTATGTACTATGAAACCTTTCTAGATATATTCTTTGTGTACATCCTGGAAGTGGCAGGGTATCTTGTGTCAACTAGACATTAATATGTGGATGTTTCATGCATGCTTCTGTATGAAGCATTTAAGCAGTGTGTGGTAGGGGATGGACATTTTCAAGCTCAGAAAGAAGCCTGTAGAGGGTGAAAGCAAGGACAGGTAGCCTGGAAGGAATACAGAGAAATTATTCGAGCAACTAGGGATGGGGTTAGGAAAGCCAAAGACCTGATAGAATTAAATCTGGTCAGGGACATCAAGCACAATGAGAAAAGCTTCTATAGGTATGTTGGTGATAAAAGGAAGACTAGGGAAAATGTGGACCCTCTCTGGACGGAAACAGGAGACCTGGTTAAATGGGATATGGAGAAGGCTGAGGTATTTAATGAATTTTTTGCCTCNGACAGGTAGCCTGGAAGGAATACAGAGAAATTATTCGAGCAACTAGGGATGGGGTTAGGAAAGCCAAAGACCTGATAGAATTAAATCTGGTCAGGGACATCAAGCACAATGAGAAAAGCTTCTATAGGTATGTTGGTGATAAAAGGAAGACTAGGGAAAATGTGGACCCTCTCTGGACGGAAACAGGAGACCTGGTTAAATGGGATATGGAGAAGGCTGAGGTATTTAATTTTTTGCCTATGTCTTCACCAGCATGTGCTGCAGCCACAATGCCCAAGATGCAGAAGGCAAAGTCAGAGACTGGGAGAATGAAGACCCATACACTGTACAGGAAGATCAGGTTCAAGACCATCTAAGGAATCTGAAGGTGCCCAAGTCTGTAAGACTTGATGAGATATACCCACAGGTCCTGAGGGAATTGGTGGATGAACTGGCTAAGCCACTATCCATCATATTTGAGAAGTCATGGCAGTCCAGTGAAGTTCCTACTGACTAGAAGAGGGGAAACGTAACCTCCATTTTATAAAAGGGAAAAAAAGTAGAGCTAGGGAGCAACAGGTCAGTCGGTCTTACCTCTGTGCATGGCAAGATCATTGAGCATATCCTCCTGGAAACTATGCCAAGGCACATGAAAATTAAGGAGATGATTGGTGACAACCAATATGGCGCCACTAAGGATATGTCCTGCCTGACAAATTTGGTATCTGCCTTTAATGGGGTTATAGTGTTGATGGATAACAGAAGAGCAATTGATGTCATCTGCCTGACTTGTGCAAAGCATTCAACACTGGCCTCTGTTACATCCTTGTCTCTAAACTGGAGACACCTGGGTTTGATGGATGGACTATTCCATGGATAAGGAATTGGCTAGGTGTATGCAGCCAAGGAGTTGCAGTCACTGGCTCAATGTCCAAGTGGAGACCAGTAATGACTGATGTTCTGCACCAGAGGAACTGAGACCAGTGCTGTTTAACATCTTTGTCAGTGACATGGACAGTGGGATTGAGTGCACCCTCAGCAGGTGCACCCAATGACACCCAGCTGTGTGGTGTATTCACCATACTGGGGCAGGGATGGCATCCAGATAGACCTTGACAGGCTTGCTTGAGAGGTGCAAACCTCGTGAAGTTCAAGTCTAGGTGCAATCCCAGACATGAGTAGATTGAGAGAAGAACTCACAGAGAGCAACCCTTAGGAGATGGGTGGTAAGGCAATGGAACAGGTTGTCCAGAGAAGTTGTGGATACCCCATCCCTGTAAGTGTTAAAGGCCAGGTTGGATGGGACCCTGGACAACCTGGTCTAGTGGGTAGCATTCCTGTCCATGGCAGAGAGGTTGGAACTAGGTGGTGGTTAAGGCCCCTTTCCAACCTAAACCATTCTGTGAAAAAGCTTAAGATTTCAGTCACTTGTTTTGTGAAATGATTGATCCTTAGAGTTATAGAATCATAGAACAGTTACAGCTGGAAGAGACCTCGAAGATCATCGAGTCCAGCCTTTGTCCTAGCCCTATCAATCTGTTAAACGGTGCCCTCCAGTGCAACATCCACCCTTCTCTTAAACACCTCCAGGGATGGTGACTCACCCCCCTCCCTGGGCAGCCTGTTCCAATGGCTGACAATCCTTTCAGTAAAGAAATTCTTCCTAATATCTAACCTGAACCTCCCCTGGTGCAACTTGCATTGATTTCCCCTCTTCCTATCACTCTCCACTAGGGAGAACAGACCAGTCCCTGCCTCTCTACGACCTCCCTTAGGGTAGTTATAGAAAGCAATGAGGTCTCCCCTTAGTCTCCTCTTTTTCAGGCTAAACAGGCCCAGATCCTTCAGTCTTTCCTCATAAGGCTTATGCTAAGCCCTTTACCAGCTTGGTAGCCCACCTCTGTACCCTCTCCAGCACCTCAATGTCCCTCTTGTAGTGAGGGGCCCAAAACTGGATGCAGTACTTGAGGTGAGGCCTCACCAAAGCTGAGTAAAGGGGCATGATCACCTCCCTGCTCCTGCTCATGACATTGTTCCTGATACAGGCCAGGGTGCCATTGGTCTTCTTGGCCACCTGGGCACACTGCTGGCTCATGTTCAGCCAGCTGTCTACTAAACATTTCAGGGCAGTTTTCCTGTCTTCTGTGTAATACACTAGTAAAACTGCTTTTCTTATAAAATACTTAGAGGCCTTCCTTCTTGGGATGAAGAAATGTAATCCTTAATAAAAAAAATCACGGTCATGCAGTTATTTGACTCAGGAATGCGATTGCTTATGCTTCTAACCAGATTTCTAAATATTTTACTTTTTTGCTGTAGTTTTTTGCTTGGTAGAGCAGAATATGCATGCCATGTAACAGGAAAACTTTCAGTGAAAACACAAACAGTTGTGTCTGCATGAATACACACTTTAAAGGCAATGAAGTTAACAAAATTACTGGCTTTCACCTAAAATGTTGCCCCTTTTTAAAAATTAAGATCTAAAAAATGCGCTTGCAGACTCTTTCTAAATTCACTGAAATGTCTGTTTCAAATGCAAGCAAATAAATTTATTGGTCTTTTGGACCACTTAATAATGCAGTGACACAACTAGTCTGCAAAGGTGCCTTAACATTTTATTTTCCTTTGGTCTCTAAAACACCACAAAATTTCTGGTGCAACTCTTCATACTAGAAAAGGTAGGTGGTTTTCTGCAGTTTTTCTAGTACATGATATATACAATTGAAATTGGGAAGAAAAGGTTTCAAGTAAAAAGGTAGTTGTTGATTACTACTTGCACAGTAGGTTGTTGGTTATGTTTTAATACAAAACCCTAATACTGCTTCTCGTGATGCTTCATTGATTATTCTGTCACAAATGCATGATCTTAGTTTTTCAAAAGACAATTTGTCATATACTGTTGTATGTTTATGGTATATTTACATTGTACAAGTGAATACCCAAAGCCTTGGATGTTTCTAAATTGATGCTTTTACTTACTGTTTTTCCAGAAAATAGAGGCCCGTGTATCTGCTGATGAAGATCTTAAACTTTCTGATCTTCTGAAATATTACCTTAGAGAATCTCAAGCTGCTAAGGTGAATTTATGGGGTTTTTGTTCAGTGAAATAATGTTTCTTCAGAAAAAGGAAAAACAGGAAGAATGGATCATCCTGAGAAATGTGCAGTAGACGGGTTAAAATGCTGCCAGCTTTAGCCTGCAGTTTCTCCCTCAACCGTAAAAGCTGGATCTCTGTTTACCAGATATATTTTTTTCTAGTCTAAGAAGCGGTGAAATTTCCTGATTGCCCCTTCTTAGGCTTTTTGAAGTATCATCTGTTGCTAGCCTCTGTCTGACAAGATGCAGACCAAACAGTATTAAATTGTATGTCTGATCTGATATGGACATTCCTGTGACTTGCAGGATGGAGTAAAGGTGAATGCAAATAATTTACTAAGAACTGAAATAAACCAAGAAAGACTAAAATTAATCTATTTTTTTGTTGTTGTTGTTTTAAAAATTTCTGAGTATATACTAAAAACCTTGGGTAGATTTGTGTAACCTCTATACATCCCTTACACTTTTTTTATAGGATCTCCTATATAGAAGATCTAGGTCACTAGTGGATTATGAAAATGCTAATAAGGCATTGGATAAAGCAAGAGCAAAGAATAAAGATGTGCTGCAAGCTGAAACTACTCAGCAAATATGCTGTCAGAAATTTGAGAAGATTTCTGAATCAGCAAAACAAGGTATTTAGGTGGTCTTTGCTCCTACATTATGACTTGAAAATTAACAGATTTTAGGACATCATTAATGAGGATAGATTTTTCTTTGTTTTGTAAGCAGAACTACTATCTTTTATCAGTTCAAATGATATTTTCCTTTGGCTCCTCATAGCTCCATTAGATAGGGCCAAGTCTAGGTGCAAATTATTTTGTTAACCACTTTTTTTTAATGTGCATAGGATAGGATACATAATAATTGCTAGCACTAAAGAAAAATGTAGTATTTTAAAAAGTATTACTGAAATTTCTGTTTTGATTTTATACATTCTTCTGTGAAGGCTGCAGTCTGTCACAGAAGTAATACTGCATTAGAAAAGAAAGAGTTCATGGAATGAGATTTCACTGAAGTTGCAGAGTTGCAGTAGCTCTAGAGAGGAACCTTATTTACATGTTGCCTTTTCCCCGAAAACTTTCTTTTTTTAGGCTAAGATTGTTGTGAGCTGGTAGATCTGACTTGTTGACAAGTATTTATTGAAGGTTTAAACACAGAAGAGCTGTTTTTGTTGTCATTTAAGAGTTTAACCCTGTAAATATAGATAATGATTTCTAGAAATGAGACAGTGGAGAATGAGTGATTGTCTTAATTGCAGAGGTATATGAAGAATGCGTACTTGCTTCCTCTGTTCTTTGTGCTAGTTTTAGCTTAGTGTCTTCCTTAAAGACTTTCACATGCCAGCCTTGAAAGAACAGTGCACATGGAATAAGATAATTAAGTGTTTATAAGCATCCATACTGCAGCTTTTTTTTTTTTTGAAAGGAGCTTTGTATCCATAGAAGGTTAGCTAGAGATAAGGAATTCCAGTTTCAGTGACAGTTTGCTTTCATCTGACAGTGTAGCAATATCTTTGAGCCTGGAATGTGCTGAGATTAAATTTGAGGGTTTTTTTTCTGTTGCCTTCTCTTACCCTTTACCTCTTGCATCCTGAAGGAAAGTCTGTTAACATTTGAGGGCACTAGCAATAATACTGTTAATTATCCATTTTTATTTTCTATAGAACTGATAGACTTTAAGACAAGAAGAGTTGCAGCATTCAGAAAGAATCTGGTGGAACTAGCAGAACTGGAATTAAAGCATGCTAAGGTAATTGTGATCCTTTTTGGCCTGTATTTCAACTGAATTTAAATAATATATGTTTGAATAACCAATATGACTACATTTTGTGTGTGATATGCTCTTCACAGTCAGGAAGGGGAATTTGAAGGTAAGCATCATACAGAAGGTGAACTTTCTTGAGTAATGCTGGGGCAGTAAAGGTATCACAGTATGTCAGGGGTTGGAAGGGACCTAGAAAGATCATCTAGTCCAACCCCCCCTGCCAGAGCAGGATCACCTAGACGAGATACCTCTGAAATTCCTTTGGAAAACTCACCTACTTGAAGACAATTCTGGCTTCAGTTCTATTTCTCTAGCTGTTTGATATTTTATAGCTGTGGAGTTTGAATATCGATGCCTATTTTTAAAAACCTCATCTTGCCATTTGACTGAGAGATAGGAAGTGGTTTCTCCTGTTACCCAGATGTTGGGGACTTAATGATAGGATAGGGTATGCTAACTATTAAGCATGAGATCACAAAGGACTGTCTGAAGTCAGATCATAGAATCATAGAATTGTTTGAGTTGGAAAGGGGCCTTAAACATCATCTAGTCCCACCCTCCCTGACATGGACAGGAATGCCACCCGCTTGCCAAGCAATGCATCCCTTGCCAAGTTCTGTTTGGTCTTGTTCCTTGGATTTCCTGATGCCATCCCTATACATCTGAGCCATATCCCTGTACTCTCCCCAGGCCACACATCGCTGCTTCTACTCCCTGTGCGTTTCCTTCTTACACGTCAGTTTGAGGAGCAGATCCTTCCTCAGCCATGCTGGTTTCCTGCTGGCGCATGGGGCTGGAGAGCTCTTGCGCTTAAAGAAAAATGTGCTTAAAGAGTTCCCAGTTCCTTTTGTCCCTAAGGCCATTTTCCCAGGGGATCTTGTCCACTAATTCTGTAGGTAGCTAGAATTTTGCTCTTTGCCAGGCATTCCTTGAGATCAGATTCAGAGTGTTACTCTGAATATGCTTTTTGAACCTTTTTGCCTTCAAACTATAAGGTGCTACTAAAAGAGGGATGTTGCACATAGCCTTTTCAGTATAATAAATATTTGCAGGAAAAAAAAAGCTTTTAAGGGACCTGTATTGTCCTGAAATTTCACAGTGTATTTGATTAGTTTAATCTGTATGAAACTAATATTTTTTGTTAAATCAGGTTAGCTGCTCCGATTTCATAGACAAGTACAACAGTCCTATAGCAGGAGGCAGCTTTCATTTAAAAGTCAACTCTTCAGCATTTCTCATTTTCATCACAAATCTGAAAATGCATTGACTACCAAACTTTGAATTATCTCAGAATACATCTGTTGAAAGGACTGGTTAAAAGATGTATAATGTTCCTGAGTTGACTTGTTGCTGCTGTATGCTCTTTTCAGCAGTGCTGTCAGTCTTTATTCTACCAAATCCATTGTTTGTAAAACTAACACACTGTAAAAGGGTTATTTTGGGGATTTTATTTTTAAAGTTTTGTAGGTATAAATTCAGCTTGATGGGATATTTAGATGGTAAAGAAATCAGTAAGGTGTGGACTATTCAACTCCTTTTTCAGAAAAATATTGCTTACTTTAATGTGGTATCTCAGAAATTCAGTAATACTTCCCCTAAAGTCTTAAAACTTTTCATAATACTTTGTACTATTCATCTGTCCTTCTCTGTATGTTCTACTGTCTGTATCCAGCCCTGAGACTCCCAGAAATCCCCGTGTTTGTACATGAATATACTGGTTACGGGGTTTAGTGAAATTAGTAGTCCTAACAAGATTCCTAACTCTTGTCCCAACAATACTCCTGTTGCAAGTCTTTATTTATTTGCTGTGTTATACTTTAATAAGGGAATGAATCCACAGCACTTCTGTCTTGCTTCATTCATTGACTCTTCATCATATCTTGTAACTGAAGCTTGCTGAAATCCCTGCATGCTTTGGAGTGGAATGCTTAAAAAAAAGCCTCTATCTTCTTAAGTAACCTTAAAGAATCATTTGTATTAATTCTCTGTGCAAGTCAAAGTCTTGTAGTTACATTCTCTTGAATTTTGACGGCTAATAACTGTGGAAGGCTGGGAGAAAATGCTTGATATCGGTAGCTTTCAACTTACTTGATAATGTGTTTCTTGGTGTCCTCAGTTTACCTGGAAGAGCTTGAATTTTTTTAGCAGTTCTTCATTTGTTGCCACAGATTGTGTTTAAGACTTAGTTTTTCAGATAGTCTGTGAATTAGTTTGTCTTAGTAGGTTTAGTAACAAGGACTATATAAGGCTGTAATAGAAATTTTGAGCTTCAGCATTGTTTTTGGAGGTGAACACTTTTTTGCTGGCCTTTTTCACCTGCTTTATCGTGGAGCACTGTAAGATTCTGTAGACACTTTTGAATATTTAAACCTTTACAATATAAAAGGTAATTTTGACTAAGGGTGACAGTTCTTGAAATGTTAACAGATGTTGCGACTTGTTGACTGAAAAGTTTTTTTTTCTCACTAGGTTTGAAAGTTCTGTTTTTTTCAAAACCTGTGTTTCATATTTATTCAAAACAAACTACTACAGATGGGTCAATTTGATTACTATGCATTTATTTCTGTGGATTCTGAGTTGGATTATTACAGAAGTTACAAGTGAACTAGATCATACTTTTAAGTTTTTTATAATGGGAAATTTTATTAATGCTATAATCAGCATATTTGAGAATAGTCTTATGGATAGGCTATTGTTAGTCTGTACAAAGTATTGAAGGATGAAATGGTTTGAAGGCTTTCTAGGGTAGTTCCATAAAAGGAAGAAATAAGATATGAAAAGATTTGAGGGTTGTTTTTTGTTTGGGGTTGTTTTTTTATTTTGAGATAACATTGTGTCCTGATATGTAAAGGTTTCTCCTTGCCTGGGAGAGGGCATTTCCATACTTGCTGTAATGCAAATCATGACCAATGCTACCATTTCAGGGAGGCTAGGTAGCCCTGGTTTTGGCTAGGCTAACCTGGAGTGTTCATTAGACACCTTATTTCTCTTGCAATAGAGCCAAAAGAAGGCCAGTGGAAGCAAAAAGAAAGCTACTTTTTCATGTAGGCAATAAATTAATGAAGTCTTATCAAAAGCCCTCTGCTTTAAGTTTCTGGACAAAATACTTTGCCTGATGCTTTGGCAGGCCCTGTCTTTGTGCTTTTGCTGCTGTTGGAGGCAGGTGAAGTTTCAGCAGCTCCAAACTGGAAATTGCTTGGCTTGTCAATGGCATGTAGAACACAGCACTCACAAACTTTGCTACATGGCCTGTTATTCAGGCTTAACTGCTCTTCACAGCAAAAAAAGTTAATGGGGAGCAGGAGGCCTGCTGGAGGGTTTTGCTACAGGTCCTCTTTTGTATGGTTGGAAGTTTTTTTGGTTTTGTGTTTGTTTGGGGTTTTTTTCCTGAAATGAATACCTCCAGACTAGGTGTCATGCAGATGCATCTATCTCTGAATCAGTCTAGTCATGTATCTTGTGGACTTGGAGTTGCCTGGTACAGAGAGCACAGAAGTGAAATCTGATGCAGCAGTGGATGCTGCAACTCACCTGAGAAGCTGTCTTTGGGAGGAGTTCAGCCACAATGAAGACTGCTGTGTGATTTACTGATCTGTGCAGAAATAAAAACACAGATCCCAAAACAGAGATTGCTACTGAAGTCAGAATGATCAAAGTATCGAGAGAAAAGGTTCTGAGATAGCTCACAATTCTTGAGCTATATTTGGCTGTGTGGCTTTGGAAGACTGGAGGGTGACAGGGAAATCAAGCTTTTAGTAAATCAAGGACATTGTATATCCAAGTACTAAGTGCGCTCTCTCTGCCCAGTTATATTTATACTACTTCCTTATAAAGTACTTGTTTTAATCTGCTAATATCCTCTTACCCTTTCATGGATGCAGCTCAAGACTTCTGAAAAAGCTAAAAATCAAACTGTGTGTTGAAATTCCTTTAAGTTGATGCAAGTGCAGACTACTGTCAGGAAGGATGATGATGCGTAACTCTGTTCCTTTCCCTTATGTTGGCACTATTATGTGCAGCTGTGTCATAAGATGGAGCTAAAATGTGCTCTGTTGTTTTTTGTTTTTTTTTAAGCTTTACTTTCAGTCTTTTTTTCCTAGCATTTCTTGTGTCAAAATGCATAGTTTTGGCTGGAAAAAAGAGGAGCTGCCTTCTTAGCAGCAGCATGTGTCCTAGATTTACTTAAAATAGCTTTCAGACTGCAGCTTTAGATTCTGCTTGAATTCTGACCTACACTAGACAGATGTATGTTTCGTTTTCTATGGTGGTTCTGACTATCCCTCTAGGTAGTGTTTAGCTTCTATTTTGCTAGCTCTGTATTTCTTCATGACTTCCTGCAGTTGTAGCTAATGTAGGACCCGATTAAGTGGTTGATTTTAAACAGTTGGATTTTTGAGGTGTTCTTGTGTTAGACTTAATGTTTGAGAAGGGAGGTTGTAATCACAGGCTTAAAGCATTTGTAGTCTTGGCTATACTTTTAAGAGTCTTTTAACATAAAAATTGCAACCAGACAGCCACTTCCTTCAAATAAAAAACAACTCAACATCAAAACCTCTTTTCACAAATACTGATATGTACATTCTTGCCTCTGTGGGTTTTTGTGGAAAAAGATTTTTTTGCATTACTAGCAGCAGATGTCTGGAACTGACAGAAGTGACTAAGCAAAATCCAGTGCTGAGGGATTTGGTTAAATGCTTTGTCAGTAATTATTTCTTCTGTGAAATGAATGTTTGTTTCTGTCACCATGATTCTGCCAATAACTGTAATATCAAGAGCTGAGGAGTCTGAGTTTGCAAGAAGCACCTCTCTGAATGTATAGGACCCTTTCTTGAGCTATGCTGATAGAAGTCAAATGTCAGATGTTGCAGCCAGAGAGAGTAGTGGCTTACAGCCTCTATTGTCTTTGATTTATTACAGCTCAAATAAGGTTGTTCTTGTGCACTTTGTAAATTTGATCTAATCAAAATGAATGATTTGCCAATTTGGAAAATTTCATTAGGCTGGATAGCTGAGTCTGGAAATGACTGATGTATAAAAGGCATCTTGGTACAGTCTTTTCTTTAGAATGCTTCATAGTGGCCTCTGGATTGCAAATTAACTTTATGCTGCTGATGGGCTGTAAAGAGATGGCCTAAAGATCACTGTCACACTTCTGTTGTAGGTAACATGCTTGCAGTCCACAGTTATACTTCAGGCTGAGTATTGTGTTTGAAGACTGAAGACTTCAGACTGAAGTATTCCTTTTCATTCGTTCTTTACAGCTAATAATCAGCTGTTCAGTAATAAAGACCTCAGATGTATGAACCTTGTACACTGCAAAGATCAACCACCATGTGCATCTTATGTATATTGAAATTGTTCATATCACAGAATTACAAGCATTTTTGAATAGCTTATAAATGTCCTCTGCCAGTAAAGGCATAAAAGGACAAAAAGTTGTTGAAGCCGTAATTGAAATTGCTGTTTTCTGGAGAAGGCTGAAAAGAATTCAGTAGGCATAGCTGGGAATCTTCTACTTTGAAGACTTTAATTTAGTTAATTGCTTAAGATGGATTATAGGAACCTTAAGGGAGAATGTAATTTAAGATATTTTTACCTTTTTGGGCTGAGGGATGTGTGTCCTTCTGCCTGTCTACCACAGGGCACTTGGAATGCTTTCAACTGAGAAAGTAAGAATTGCAAATTCTTTAGTACTTGTGTGGACTGTGTATCAAGGACATGCAAATTACAGCTACTGGTACTTTAATTACATGCATTTGTTCATTTGAAGTTTTACTTACCGATTTCTTTTTGGATCCGAAATTTCTAAAGAAGGAAGCAGTTTCTCCAGTTTTTAAAACTGGACATTCAGACTGTTTTGTTCTTGAATTTTTATCTGAACCTGATAGGAACTACTCCTGACACTGTCAACAACTTGGTACTGTTTCTTACACAGAGATTACAGATTTGGAAGCTAATCTAGTAAAGCTATTTAATAGTGATTTTTAAAATTTTCATAGAATGGCCTGGGTTGGAAGTGACCTTAAAGATCATCATGTTCCAACCCCCCCCTTCCGCCCCGTTGTTGGCAGGGAATTTCTTCCCTAGAAAGTAAACCCTGGCTTACTTGTTGATTGCTTTGGCTTAATTCACAAAGGTATCTTTTTAAGTGTCAGTTCTGTAAATTCATTCAGAAATCTGAAAGTTAACCTGGATGTTTGGGGTTTTTTTTATGATAGAGTCAGAATACTTTAAATGAGATCTAAAAATGTCCTAGAAATGTTAGAAAAGAAGGGCAGAGTTTGGCCTTAGAGAAAAAGCTTAGTTAATGTGCTGGTAATCCCTCCTGTAGCTCTGGCTCTAATGGCTAAACTCAACTTTGATGGCTGAATCACCTGCCTAAACATGTAAATCAGTCTGTTGTCTTTCAGACAAGGTCTACCCTTGAACAGAGCTACAAGCATAGATGGCTGCTATAGGGAGGAAATAACTGTGTGCTGTGAATTGGTTAACAGTTCTTGGTGAATTCAGTATTCAGTATAATATATGACTATTTCTACTTTGGGATTAATGCTCTTGTGACAGACTAAAGGCAGTATTATATAAAAAATTAACTTCATTGGTAAAACAGTGCTCTGCAGTAGATAGTTTTTGTGATCTTTAGTGAGAAACTTGTGAAGAAACATGGAAAGTGTACTAAATGCTTATTTTTGAATCTCAAGTTGGCGCCGTTTAGTTCCATGATACTGTTTCTGCATTCAAAAAGCTCTTTAAGACAAAAGCTACTTATGTGAATATTTGCTACATAAGCTTAATACCTGTCTGTTCTCCTTCAGTGGTGTCATTGCTATTTAAAAAACATCTTTTTTCCAGAAATGTAACAAAAAAAAAAAGTAGGGAAATGTGGTTATACTTTTCTTTATTTTTACAGGGTAACTTACAGCTGCTGCAGAGCTGCCTGGCAGTGTTAAATGGTGACACATAAGCTACACTCCGTCCTCCCACTAACAAGGGCTGCCCTCCTCTGGATTTTGTTTTCATGACTTTAAATAGGCATTTACAGTTACCTGGAGAAAACATTTGACAAAGTGCACATAAGCAAGCTCCTTCTTTCAAAAGAATTAAAACAAACACCTGAAAGTAGCTCCAGACTATATGAAGCAACAGCATACTTGTTATACATACATATTCATGTTTATTTAATCATTATATGCTTTCATTGTTCAGAAACCAAATGCTCTGTTTTGTGAAAATAGCCAATATAATTGTGTTCATGTTATGAATACTACAATACAGCTACCAATCTTATTTACATTTGTAAGTAATTTCTGAAGTTCACCATTTGAAGCACATTGTTCAAATGGCCTAAATATTACCATTAGATATTTGAATATTGTTACTATAATGACATTGTATACACTGTTGTAGTTTTTTTCCATGTACTGATATCAAGAAACTTAATCTTTTTTTCAATTGTGAACATTTCTTAGAAATTTTGGAGAACTTTGTGTAACCTTTATAACTATGATTTAAAAAGAAAAGCAAATGCATTAGTATGTTTGCCTTAACTTGTAGACTAATCCAATTATTGTAAAATAAACCATCAACTCGATGATTTTTCTAAAATCACACAGACATTGTATCATCTGTAAGCTCGATATTTTCTAGTAGATCAGATTAATTAGCTTTTTCTCTAGTCATCCTGTAAAACCATTGAGTAAGTATTGGATTGGTCTGACACTAAATACTTGCCTAGTTAATTTTTCACTTGCATTCTCAGGTTTATCTGTTTGCCTATCTGTTTGTCTGTGACTTTCCTATCCAGTGCACTTAAATTGTTTTGTGCTTGGTGGCTGACTGCAATTTCTTTGGCAGAAATGCTTTTCAGAGAACCTTTTGGATTTCTTTTCAGAAAGGGGAAATAAAGTAGAAATGAGATCAGAAAATGCATACAATATCAATGAAAGGTAGTACTGCCCCACTTCGATACAGATAAGAAGCTTTGCTTCGGAAAATAAAAAGTAAAGGTATCCCAAATTAAAGGAATGCCTGAAAAGTATCTCATTCTGCTAACTGGACTTAGACCTATGAATCCAGTTTTATTTCTTGTATTGCTTTGTCTCTCTTACTTGAACCATGAAACATTTCCAAGAGGTGCTGTTCTGATGTGTAATTTCAGGATGATGTAAAATCAGGTTCTACTTGATGAATTGCTCTTCATAGGGGGATTGCTGCTTTATATGGATTTGTAGACCTTCAGTTGAGCAGCAGAATTTTGGGTCAATGGGATGTGTGCAGATCAATGTAAGTCAGTGTCTCTGTGATTATGGATTCCCTGTACTGCTGCACAGAGGTGTGGGGTTTGCTTTGTTTTTTGTTTTGTTTTTTTCTTCTTAAATAGGGTGAATTGCACAGTGTAGTACACCTACCCTACTGCCTTGCACAATGGAACATTTGAAAGGCAGAGGAGTATCTTAGCTGAGCACGCTGTTCATTGTGCATTGAGTTGCACATGTGTAGCCTCACACTTTGATTACCAGTGCCCAACGGTTAGTAGCAACTCATCTACTGTATGTAATACCTTCCAGCAGTGGCTACTACACTACTACTGTACTGTTCATCCCCAGCTATAACAGGTAATTCCTAAGGAACTCATCTATAAATAGACTATATGGGACAAAGACTACAATGTATATACATTAACAAAATTGTAAATATTTTAAGTAGGATGTGGGAACAGTTTTTAGATTAGTCCTCGCTGTGCAGTGTTACTAGCTCATTAAATTTTTTCAAGCCTCTTGATATTGGGTGTGTCTCTTAAAGCTCTAACCTCTGCCAGTGGAACTCATGAACAATACTTAAAACATGACCCGAAGACTTGCAGGCTCGAAGGAAAAAGGAAGAGGGCCGGCGGCCGGCGCCCTTGCTCTCTGTCTCTTTCGGGGCGGGGGAGACAGATCACAGGGGTGTCTAAGACCTGTAGGAGCCGCTAAGGGCGCTGTGGCGGGACGAGGTGGCGAGGGCGGGAGGAGCTCGGCCGCCGGAAGCTGTTGGGGCGACCGGAAGGGCTGGGCTGGGCCCGGCCGAGTCAGCTCGGCTGCGGCAGCGCGCAGGTAGCGGGGTGAAGCCATGAGCCGCTTGCGAGAGGAGGACGATCCGTACGTGGTGGAGGAGCCCAGCGACGAGGAGCGAGCGCTCAGCAGGTGCTGGAGAGTCCCGCCGTGGGCAGGCCCGGGGCGGTTGTGGCAGCTCTGCCTGGAGCAGGTGGGCGGGCCAGGGAGGCTCTGTCCCAGCAGCAGCGGGTCGCTGCCACTCTCTGTTTCCCGCTGTCTCCTGCCGTCTCCGGGGAGACTCAGCGAGGCCCAGTGGGGTGGCAGGCCCGGGGATTGTGCTCCACGGGCGGCGAGGCCCTCTCCCGGACCCCGATGCTAGGCCAGGCCTCAGGGTACCGCCCGCGGACTTGAAGGAAGGGATCGCCTTGCAACAGCCGCAGCGATTATCTTACTTGAAACCGGCGTAGTTACACTTCAAACCCTTCGAATGCTAGTATGTAGATTCCTGCTCCTGTACGGAGCCTCGCTGAGCAGAGCTGCAGAGACGTCGTGGCAGGCCGCAGCCAGTCAGCTGGAGCTCATTTGCATTAGAACCAGAGTTTTAACACCGACAAGCTAATAAAACAAATAATAACCCCCTCCGTTTTAATAATAAAAACATTTTAATAAACACATGTATAAGTGCTTCCAGAGCACGTACACAATTCAGATGATCATTCTTCGAGTGACTCAGTCAATATTTTAAGATGATTTTCATAATTAGGTGTGTAATTCTTCACTGTTTGTAGCTCAGAAGATGAGGTAGATGTGCTTTTACATGGCACTCCTGACCAGAAGCGGAAGCTGATACGGGAGTGCCTGACGGGGGAGAGCGAGTCTTCCAGTGATGATGAATTCCAAAAGGAGATGGAAGCTGAACTGACTACCACCATGAGGTCTATGGAGGGCAAATGGAAGTCACCTGAAATGGGTAAATTACATTTGACAGCTGCTTGCGTACGAAACTCTGAGATAAGTGATGTCCAGTTGAAGTGGGAATTTGATCTTACTGTGTCTGGAGGTATATGTGGTGACAGTCAAGTACTGTTTGAAGGCTAGAGAAAATTTTTAAATGGCTGATTGCTTCTGCAGAAATGGTCACCAGGCACCGCTTCAATGAATATCTCTGTTTCATCTTTTCTAATATTTCAATTTTGGTGTTTCTATTGTGCCAGGGGAGGTTCAGGCTAGACATTAGGAGGAATTTCTTTACTGAAAGGGTTGTCAGCCATTGGAACAGGCTGCCCAGGGAGATGGTTGAGTCACTGTCCCTGGAGGTGTTTAAGAGACGGGTAGATGTTGCGTCAGGGGGCATCATTTAATAGTTGATAGGGCTAGGACAAAGGCTGGACTCGATGATCTCCAAGGTCTCTTCCAGCTGTAACTGTTCTATGATTCTATGAACTGATTCCCTGTTCTAATATGATTTTGCTTTATTGGATCCATCCTATTTTTCAATCTGTCTTTCTTTCACAGTATTTAGAAGTCTTGAGCAGGTTGTGGTCTTTTGTACTTAGTTTAGTGGCTCTGGGTGGCTGTCAAGATTTGGAGCCCTGTCTTGTAAAAAGGAATAGCGTATAGTAGATTCAAATCCCAAATCATTTGGTGGAAAAATTCAGGAAAAATGTTAATCTCTTTCTCCCATACCTGCTTATAATTGTTACATTCACTAGTAAAACTATATTAAAGACATGTGTTTTGTAGTTTGCACATTGTGGGTACAACAGTTGGATTACTTTGGTATTTGAAGGGCATGTGTTCTTTTTACCTATTACAAAACACATAGTGAAGTGTAGAGACTTCACTCTGCATGCACTGGGTTTATTAATTTTATCTGTTAGTGGGCAAATCTGATCTTTAGGTTTTGGTTGTGCAATTAAGGAGACATAGCGCTGTTTATACCACATCCATCCAGCACAGAATGGGATTCTGGTGCAGACTGGCTGTGACAGTGACTTATATGCTTGGTAATTCATCTAGGTCTTTTCTGAGCTTCCAAGACCCTGAAATTTTGGAGGATTATCTTGGTGATTTTTATTGTAATCTGAAGTTTGTGAGACAATGTGCCACACCTGTATTTCCTTCACGTGACTGAAGGCAGTGTCTGATACCGTGTGGATGATACAGGGCAAAGGCAGGCATACTTGATGTGATGTCCTCCATGCCTAAAGGGAGTGTGCCTTGGGAGAAACTTCCCTTTGAACTGTACTTGAGGTTCATCTTGGAGGGAGTCAGCAGCTTTGCTCTGAGAGAGCACTAGTAAAGGAATTAACACAAGCAATATGCATGGTCAGGGTATGGGAATAAATTGGAAGAGCTGTTATTTAACACACCCAGATAAAGCAGAGCACTTCTGGATAGAGTAACTTGGAAATTAAGGTTTGTGTTGGGCTATGTACTTGTCCTTTTGATGGGTTGTTCTTACCACTTCATTCTCTGCTTTGACACACACAGGTACTTCCTCAAGTACTGGGCAGACTGGACCTGCTACCACTTCAAAATACTATGATGACATTTACTTCGATTCCGATTCAGAGGATGAAGATAAACTAGGTAAATGGCAGAGAGGAGAGGGGAGGCAATCTTTACAGTAGCTTTCTGTCAGATCATGTAAGATCCTCTGGGGGTGGTGGTGTCAAGGGGCTATTCTTAAAGGCAGCCTTTTGAGGGGAATTACCAACCTACATCATCTCAATGTAGTTCCTGTAACTTTATGGTGTATTCCAAGGTATGTCAGATGTGTTAATGATCTGGAGTGGTGCATTTGAAGGAGAAACAAGTTAGACCTTTATGTTTTAGTTTAGGTTTATTGTGAGTGTGTAAAAGGAAAACAAAACAATGGGTGCTTTGATTTTTTTTTTTTTTACGTGGAGAATCATATGTCTGATCGATGTAACATGTGCTTGCACAAATCTTTCCAGTTACACAGGATGTTCGGAATAACAGAAAACTTCAGCAACGTCGAATTCTTTCTAACGATGAACTGCTGTATGATCCAGAAGAAGACAGTAGAGACCAAGATTGGGTAGACTCACAGAGGAGGCGGTAAGAGACCATAAATACTTGAATTGTAGGTTACTAAATGTAAATGGAAAAATTAAATTAAAATGGTGAGAAAAAGTCTATTGCTGTCAAGTCCATATAGTGAAAAGATTTTTTTATTTAGAATTTACAGCATATGAAACTTAAAAGCCTGTAAAATTGTTATGGAATGGAAGTTGAGTCTTCAAAATTACACAATTTTAAAACGTACATTTTTTTACAATCAGGACTTCCTAGTTCTGTTAGGCCAGTTTTGTGTATAGATCTCATCTAAAATTCTCCATCTAAATCTGTTGAAAAGGATTATATTAATGTATGTTACCTGCAGAGGTTGCACTTGAGATACCTGCCTCATCAGAGAGGAGGGTTATTAGGCATAAATTCTCATGCCAGATGTGTTTTTTCACCGAATGAAGAAATCTCTGTACCTAGTATATGAGAAGATACTGGGATGTGATTTTTGCCCACTTTGTTTATTTATGCGCTTTTAGTTACTGAAAAAAGCGACAAGAAGGAGTGAAATAGTAATTGATGCATTTTAATGTAAAAATAAGTTTGATAGTTGAATTGATATGCCCTACAGCAGGGACATGTAAAATGTCACTTTTTGTCTCTCATTGCTCTTTT
Source organism: Bucco capensis (assembly GCA_013396975.1). Lineage (NCBI taxonomy): Eukaryota > Metazoa > Chordata > Aves > Piciformes > Bucconidae > Bucco > Bucco capensis. Next base: position 73,363 of record VWZO01003919.1, on the reverse strand, counting down.
CTTGAATTGGTAGGTACCGTAATCAAAGAAGAGTCCTGCCGCAGCAGCAGCAGCAGACAAAACCTTCAGCTGTTCCAAACAGTGATGCTGTTTTGAACTGCCCTGCTTGCATGACAACATTATGCCTGGACTGCCAGAGGTAATTACTGAACAATGAGTCTTTTTGTAATGTCATTTTTTTTTTTTTTTGGCCAGTAGTATTTTTAGTGTATTCATTTTGATCAGTTGATTGGATCAAGGCTGTCTTGTGAGGTGGTGCTAATAAAGAGAAGGCAGGTATATGTGAATCAGATTTAGGGGTGAGTGCTAGTTTGTAACAATGATGATCAGTTTAACATGAAACATGGAGATGGGGAAGAACAGGTAAAACTTTAACATAGTGGGGAAGGTAAACAATTAAAAAAAATATCATGGAGACTGAACAGGCAGTTCAGGCTGTGTGCCCCCTTCCAGTATGTCGGCTTGATGTTTAGAGACATAAAATTATTCCAGGTTATTTTTATTTTTTTTTCTGTAAAAGTGCCTTGTTTAGGAGAGGATTAAGCAAAATCAAGATACTGTATTCTTTTTTGGTTTGAGACTTGGCAGTATGGGCTTGAGTATAGATAGATTTAAAAGTGCCTGGAAAGCGTTTATGTGAGAATCGACAGTGTCTTGCAGCTCTCTGGTATCTGACTGCACTGCAAACCTAGTTAGTACTGCTAACCCATGCTAAGGAGAGGACTCTGGAGCTGGGAATAGAGGGGAAAGAAATCTTAGGAAATGAGAAATAAACAGCCTCTCATTTAGTGAGTACGTTTGATGATTGAAGATGAAATTTCACAGCAGCCTAAAATCATCTAAGTACTGGGTGCTGTTTCTCGCTTCCTTCCCTTTGCTGACTCTGTTACTCCTTGACCCTGTTCTAGAGTTAAGTATTTCAGTTTGCCAAGTTGACAGAAAACACACCATTTTTATTGTGAGACTGGTCTTTTGTGGGTTTAATAATCTGAAATACCTCAGCACAGTGTTACAGAAGCAGTAAAGCCAGCAGAAGTAGAGAGAGGACTTCTGTACCCACCTGTTGTGTTGGTTTTGGCTGCTGTGAAACTGAAGCTTGAGTGACATTGTGTTGAGTTGAACTGTTGCCCTGAATTTGCTACATACTGCAGCTCTACAGTTGTTATACTGATGACAAATGAAAATACATTTTATATTTTATTATGGACATGGTTATTCAACTATGATGTGTCAGTGTTTCTTATTTATAAATAAGCAATTTCAGGCTTGCAAGACATTTAGGATATGAATGCCAGTAGTAGAGTCATTTGCATGCACAATTTCACGATCTTTTGGCTGTCGTCGGCTATAGGTAGCAATGCATAATTCCGTACTACCAATACCATTGTACTCTGGGGTGTTTATTTTAGCAAGAACAGGCCTGGTTTTCAAAACGCCTAAAAACCAAGACAGATAGCTACAATTTTATTTTTTAATTATTTCTGTTCTTTTTATAAATACTTTTATTTATTTGGCTGTCAGCCCTGACTTGGTACTTGGTACTTGCTTAATCGCATTTACAGTGATTATAACTGATTTCTTGGAAGCCAAGTTTTACTAGTGGTATGACTTGCGTTTTCTTCCCTTCTCCATAGACATGAATCTTACAAAACACAATATAGAGCAATGTTTGTGATGAACTGTACTGTTAAGAAAGAGGAGATTCTGAAGTACAGAAAGAAGCCAAGGAAAAGAAGTAAGAAAATGAAGCACAGCAAAGAAGCTATCTCTATACAGTCAACTCAAGAAGAGGAGGAGGAAATATATCATCCAGTATCATGTACTGAATGTTCAACTGAAGTGGCAGTAATGGATAAAGATGAAGTTTTTCACTTTTTCAATGTTCTAGCTAGCCACTGCTAATGTGCAGAAGCAGGGAAAAAAATCCTTAACCATTTTATGACTGTGTGAAGTATCAGAAATGCTGACATGTTGGCCTTTTTTAAGTAAGGTTTTTTAAAATGTACATTTTCATCAGAGAACTTCATAATGGCTAGATTTTTGCAAAGTTTATGAAGGGGATACAGTTAACTGCATTTGAGAGCAATATTCTTTCACACTGTCAGGTGATTGCATCATTGAGGTTTTAAAATTTTGTAAATATAATGTAAGATCTGTGTATTATGGTCATTCCCTGTATATGTTCTATCCATTATCTCAATATGTATTAGAGCTGCTGCTTAGAATAAATACTGTATAGTAACTGTTTCTTCATAGCTGCATTGGGCATTTCTATGGCATGCAGTAAGCAACTCTTAGTCAGGATGTTTGGCCTCTTCAGAGTGGTAGTCTTGGTAGAATTGGGCACAGGTAGGTTTGATAAACAAGGAATTGTCAGTATTTGGATTTTTGGCCCATTAGAATCTTAGAAATGGAAACTGATACAGAGTGCAAGTTTGCTAGCATGGATCATTTAAATGAACATATTAATGCTTAGTAATACAGTTAGCAGTCTTAATGTATATATGTATATGAAGAAAATACTAGATTTCTGTCCTGTTGTCCTTTTTCCTTAGGATGACACATTTTAAGAAGTTGTTTATGGTCATAAATTTTTGATCTGACCATAAAGCATAGTTTGTATGCTTTTTCTGTTTAAGTATGTTTAAAGCTTCTTTATGGAAGCATAAATAGCTTCTGCTACTTGATATTTAGACTTCTTGCTTAGTCTATGAAGCCACTGCAGTGTGAACAGTGGATCCTTCCCTGTCTTCCTCCAGGCATGCTCCCAAGTGGTAATAAGTAACATCTCCTATTTATAGCCTGATATTTTTTAACACTTCACTTTGAACAAGGGTATGTATGAGAAAAATACCATCATCTTTATGCTTTTTCTTTTACTCCTAGGAATAATTTTTTATCTGTGCATTGAGGAATTGCCAGAAATAGTTAAATGTGGGAGGTGCGAACCTGAAGAACATTAACCTCTTGTGTTTTAGATGATAGTAAATCTTGTGATTCTGGTTACCTTTTGTAGTCCCTGATGCTGCATTTTACTAGTCTACACACACTCATTCTACACAGTGTTGCATGACACTAGGAAGAAAAAAATACTTGGTTCTTCTGTCAGGATTACATGAGGAAAACACTGTCTTAATATTTTCAAGTCAGCAGAAACTTAACCTCTACTTGATGAAGTACAGAACTCTTGAGGCAACTGCTGAACGCTCGGTTGGCTAGTGTGGTATACCTTCCTCTGCACATGCAACCTACAACCAAAACTGAGCCATACTTCTTTTGAGGCTTGGGACTTGCCTGAGTTAAGATCTCGGTCTTGTCTTGGCTACAGTCAGCTTGATCAGTGGAGTATCTGCATTTTGATAGCTATGGGATCATCTAAAGTGGGATATGTTGTTAATGTGCTGCGAGCCAGGAGGTGCCTGTGGAAAATTCTGGATGTATGAAGAACTGTTTCTCCTTGGCAGATGCGTGGAGGAGCAGATGTGATAGAGAATGCAGTGTGTGCTGCAGGGCGTGCTCGCCTTGATGCAGCTGTCTTCACATTCCAGGATAAGCATGAAGGTAGTGCCAGGGTAAGGGTCTTTGCTCTGAGCTACTGGAAACATCAAATGTGTGGGAGTGTAGTTCAGGGGTTCAGGCGTTGATGCGGGTGGTAGCAGAAGGAACAACAGGTGATGGCAGTCCCTAAACGGGCAGGATGGAGCTGACAAAGGAGAAGAAACTATACAGACAAATACTGTAAATTTTCTTAAGGGGCTAACTAACAAAAAAACTGTCTCCTGAGTATGCACCATACTGAAAAATTTACTGTAAGGTGGGTTAGGGCAGGTGTAGCAGAAGATCTTGAAACTGGCATGCCCCTTGACATTACCTTTCCTTTTGTATCAGGTGCTTTCTTGCTGCTGCTTCTTGCTAGCCTTATCAGTTGAATCGCAGAGCTTCTTGGTAGGAAGCGTAGGAGCGGGCAGGACTGGGACTTGTTTGCTCCATACTGATAATGTTCTTGCAGCTTTGAATGGGAGTAATGTTTTTGTTGTGCTCAATACCCCACTCATCCTTAAACTTTGTACGTTTTTATATAGAAAGGAGGCTTTCATGATTACCACTGCTTTTTCAGGCAGCAACACCAACACAAGACTCCTCCAGCAGCAACCGCAACTTGTAACAGTGGCCTTTGAAAAGGGGCAACAGCTCCTGTAGCCAGCTGTGTGTGGCTATTAATTGTGTGAATTCTCTCATTTCTTCTTGTACTGAAATAACTCTGCATAGATAAAGTGTGTCTAAGTGACTTCTGGTTGAATTAAATCCCCCTTCAGTTTCTGCTACACAAACCAGTACAGTCTGCAGCTGTCTCTGCAAGCTGGTTTTGTTTTTCACAGTTACCTCCTGGTACCATAGTTGTGTAAATAATTCATATGTGCGCTCTCCTGTGACTGCATTTCCTCATTTTTCATTGTACAAATAGCACAGTTGAAGGTAGGGACAGTAGCTGCAAGAGCAGAATCACATTGCTCAGTGACATAATCACAAATTGATTTACTAAGCAGTGTGAGTGTAGTGGGTCAATAACAGTTTCTAATCTCTAGTGTGCACACTTGGCACGTGAGGTCCTGGCTGGTGGCCTGGCCCTGGTGTCTCATAGTTGCACCTTGTGCTCTGCTTTGTCTTGGTGCCTGATTATTGTGTACATGCTCCCTGTTCAGCAGGCTTTCAACTCATGTGTTCTGAACTAGACTGCCAGTATAAGCTGCCAACAGCCTTTCTAATTGTGCAGACCCAGACCTACCTCTGGAAATTTCTCCTTATCTTAGGCCAGTTAGCAGTCAGGGCAGAGGTGTTTCTGGTGACAAATGCCTTGTGCAAAATTAGCAAAGTTAACAGTCTTATTGCCTCTTTATTTTTCCTGTTCATACAGGATTAATCTAGTCAGTGTTGGCCGATGTTAAGGTCTCATTTATTTGATCCATGTTTTTGGGTGGGCTTTACCTCTGACAACTGATGACACTGATGACTCCTGCAGAGCATTTTTAACATACTCCCTGGGGGCCTTGCCGAGGACAGTCTTCGGGTCTTCTGTAATTCCCAGAACATCAATTTAGACTAAATAGGATGAGAAAAAATAGGCTGCAGCACCAACTCCTAGGTATGGCTCAGACCGGTAGTGTACTCCAGGTTCGCGGTCAGCCACGGAATCTGATGAGACCGGACTGTGACGCTCTGCTGGATTTTAACGCTCTGCAGGGTACGCCGGCTCCACGGTGCTGCTGTGAGCCTCCGCCGTGCCGCGGCCTTCAGCGCTGGATGGCGCCTTAGATGTGGCTGCGCCGCGAACCGCTGAGCCTGTGCGAGACCCACAGGCCTCCGCGCCTCCATCTCGGGGGGCCGCGAACGCCCGGACACGGGGCGGGGCCTGAGCNCCGTCTCTGCTTGGCCTGGGCCCGGCGCAGGGCCGTTGGCGGGTGGAGAGACTGTGGGGTGCGCCATGGCGCTCGGCTCGGCCTGGAAGCAGATGTCGTGGCTATACTACCAGTACCTGCTGGTCACCGCTCTCTACATGCTGGAGCCCTGGGAGCGAACCGTCTTCAGTATCCTTCTGCCGGCCGGACCCTGCGCCCCCGAGGCCTGGCGGGGCGGGCAGGCGGGTGTGTGCACGGCGTTGGGGGTCTCGGGGCTTGCCGTCCCTCTGCCGCGTCGTGCTTGGCGGCCGGGCGGGTGTGGGGTTCCCGCGGGCTGTGCCGCCGCCTCCTCGCCGGGTGCACTGCTGAGCGGGGACACCATCTCGGGGAAGTGCCCGGGCCGAGACCGTGCTGGGGGCAGCTGGCCGCCGGTGGGGCATTCTGGGGGTGAGGGCTGTGCCAGGCGGGGCTGGCTGGCCTGGGGCTCCGAGCGCAGACGGTGCCCTCGGCGGGCAGGGCAGGGCAGGGCAACGGCAGCCTTCGCCCGGGGTCGTGTCTTGTGCCCTTATTGCAGGCAGGGGCTAAAGCTCCTCACCATCACCAATTAACATGCTGCCCAGGTTGAGGAATAATCCTCATGCTGGTGTGCCTCATCCTGTTACTGGGCGTCTAGCAGTCTAGTCCATTTCTCCTCGGGCATAAGTTTATCTCTCAAAGTTACTTCTTTTTTCTTCTGTAAAGTTGTGGTCGTAGTTCTTTCTCCTGTCTTTTGCACTGAAATCTCAAGCTTTCTATTTAGCACAGGTGTCTTTCATTAATTCTTTTGTGTTTTTGCCTAGTGGAAAGTAAATGTGCACACTGCAAAACCTGGCAAGATGATATTTGCATGGTGCTTTGTCATATAGTTTTTATTAGATGGGTATTTAATCCTCAAGCTGGTAAGTTTGCTTGGCTCTTTTGTAGTGGAAGAACTTGATAGATGTTTATGTGAAGGCATCTTTATAAGGACTGTATATCACTTTGCTTCTTTGCCAAGCCCTTTTATACAGCTACTGTCTTCTCTCAAGTGATACTGTGAAGTATTATTAATGGCATCACTAATATTTTAGTGTGTCTGTTTTGGTCTTGACTTACAATGATGTCTCCTGTGAATGACCCTGTGAGCCATCTCCAATTAATGTTGAGAGGCAAAGAGAGAAATTGACCAAAACATTGACAAAGAGGAAAGTGTAAGTAGTAGTGAGAAGCTGCTTTTACTGAAATACTGGTCAGTTTTGTAAAGGAACTCATATTTGTTATATAAAAGTGGCTGCTCAAATTACAGCTGTGCAATCAGACATTCTTTTCCCCCCTGTATAAAGTCAGTATAAGTGGAGATAACTTACTATTTCACTTCTTTAGTGTTTGCAGACTTACAGTGCACCATTGTTTAGGTGGTGGATCTTACATTCAAAATGTAGTATTCCTTGCTAACATACGTACCTCTTTTTACACCATGTCCATATCACTGAGAAAACTTCATCTTTGCTTTCCTTGCAATTATATTAGTGACAGGGTTTTTTTCTTTTGTGTTAACCATGCAGCTTTTTAACTTGTGCAGAATATTTAAGTAAACGTAAACATGCATGCACTTTCATTTATAAGATGCAGTAAAGTAACTGCCTCTTAACTTACGAAGGTCATGAGCGCCACAAGTATCACTTGAGATCTCAGATCGGCAAAACTTTTGTCCTCAAACTGGACACATTTGCTGTAGGTGGGCCAGGTCTGCTGGGTGCTGTATGGATATGGTGCAGAGGCAGTTGCCTTGGGAGCTAACAATGTATGCCTCTGCTGCACGTCTTGCTGCTGCTTGTGCTCCAGAATCAGAAGGGAGCACTGATACGGATACATGGATTTATGAGTTGACCTTCATTTTATTATCTCTTACTGTATAATCTTCTGGGACTAAAAATACACTAAGCAGCTAGCATGCTCTAATAAGCACAGCTAATACCTCTGCTCTGCCATAGGGAATTCAGTCATAGAGCATTTGTTACATGTGTGCTGTGGTGACTTGATTTCTTAAAAATGCAGAGAGCATGCTCAGCTCCTCTGGTTTCACCTGTGGAAACTTGAGTACTGCTGTCCAGATTTATCATGCTTGTTAATCTCCAGTGCTTTTTAAAGTATTTCTCTTTAAGTTTACTGTATCTCTGCAAGTAGTTGGATGAAATCAACAGGTTAGTACTAATTTTGAGTACTTTTGAATTTCTGAAACCTTAAACTTTGAGTGGCATAATCTTTCAGTAATCTGATGCCATATTTTCTGTAGATAAAGTCTCAAAAAACTTCAGCAAAAGGTCCAGCAAAGGTCCAGTTCTGTGTATACATTATAAGCTACTATTTCCCTTCTCTTTATAAGTTTTACAAAATGTCCCTAATAGGAGCTCAGCTAATAAAGTGGTTATCTTAAGATTGTATAGCCTCACATGAAGTTAGTTTTGCAGTGTGATCTGCTGAAGTACTAATGAGTGTATATTTATTTAAATACACATCTTGAAGCCATGCTGATACTCTGAGATTTTGTGAGCAAAATAATTAGAAAGGTGCCTGTCATGATGTTACTCACATTTTTCACTCCACCTGTGGTTTCTTTTTTCCTACCTACCACGAAACAACGTACAAATAGAGCTGCTTGCCTATGAGGAAAGGCCTGAGTGTTTCATGCAGATGGAGAAATGAACCAGATGATGTAGTGTCTTTATGCACAGAGGAAACTAGCAGCTGAAAATGGATTTAAGCTTTCGTAACTTTATTATGGTAACAGTACAACTTTCATACCAGTTGTTTTTTGTGTGTCATAAATTAAATCTGTTAGGTCATGCTATTCCAAGAAGTCGAGTTCAGCATCTAGTTCTGTCTACTTAAAAATGAGTAGGTCATCAACAAATAAGAACTCTTATTCAGTACAGCTACTCATATTATTGTGGTTTTGGTTTTGTTTGTTTTTTGTGATGGTTAACCTTTTTTTCTACTTGAGTGAAAGGAGCTGGAATCTGCAGGACTTGCTTAACACCTAGGAAGATACATGTAAAACTTGTATATACCCAGGCCTATCCTCTTGTGTCCATAACGATGCAGTGGATAACTTAAAAGGGGTCCTTCAGTAATTCAGCTGATCACTTCTACCAGTTTTCTGGTTTTCAGTGTTCAGTTGGTTCTTCCTGTGGCTCCAATTACTGAATACACTTGATCTCATCTGATTTAAAAATGTAACATTATAAGATCGTTACCAGGAAAGTTTTAATGCTATAGTTATGTCATGTCTAATGCACTTCTATTTCAGATGCTTTTTTCCTCAACTGTAATTCAGATTCCATGCTAGTTTCCATTGTTGGAATGGCACTGTACACAGGCTATGTGTTCATGCCTCAGCACATCATGGCAATATTGCACTACTTTGAAATTGTGCAGTGATGAAGAACGTATTTTCAAGAGGTAATCGGGCCCTGAAATCTGGTCTGCAAAGAAGAATGAACCTCGTAGTTTTAACAAGACTTCTACTACTGTCAGAAAGACACAGTTGTGACTCTGAAGACTAGGAAGTGAGCTATGTGGAGCAGGGATGGGAGATGTCCCTTATGTTGTGTTTGTTCCTTTTAATTTTACAAGATACACCCTTGTATAGTAGTTTTGTCTACTTTAACATTGTGATTGTACTTTGATATCAGTATTTTCTTAACTTTGTGACAGTTTCAATATTGCACTGTGAAAGCTTTTCTTAATTGTAATTTTGAGTAAATCTTAATTGCCTTCTATTTTTAATCAGAAAGTCATCTTATTAAATGGGGCTTAAAGCTTTTGCTATTGTATGGTATGTATTTGCCTGGATATTTCTATTAATGCTTTTTTGTAAGGAAATACATCTAGATTCATATTAGAGACATGGATATATTCGTCTGATGCTATTTACAAAAGTTAGTTTGTATGACTGAACTCAGGTGTGCTGTTTGTTCAACAGTATATTTGTGCGTGTCACCTAAATTTGGAATTAGCAATTCTTTCAAGTTTCTATATTTGACCTGTTGAAGGAGGGTGGGGAAGTTGGAGCATTGAAGTGAAGATTGCATTCGTTATGTTTGGAGTAGTGCTGTAGTTCTGGGCATTAGCTAGTAGGGAATAAAGGACTTTTCTTTACTGACATAGGCCCTCATAAGGCTTTGAGATAGCACTTTGAATCAAGCCTTTTTCTAGCTATCGATTCAATTGTACTTTTACAGGATGCTTTATTATGTTCCAATGGTTATGGGTTTTGCTAATTTTCACTCAACACTGTAACTATGTCTAGGTTTTAAAGGGGTTTTCTATTGCTGCTAGCGTTCCAAACATGTTCTTGCTGCAAACTACCAAAACATTGGAGTTTAAATGGACTTGAGTTACAACTACAGCAATAAGTAGCTGAATACTTTGCTGAAGTCCTGCCTTTTTTTTTTTTTAAATAGGGATTTTTTTCAGTTTTGTATTCTGAAATGTAAGATGGTAACAACTTAACTTTCCTAAGTGGAGGATTTTTTTGTTGTTGTTTAAAAAATAAAAGTTTAAAAGCAGAGCTTTGATGGAAAAATTTTCTTGAGAACTTAATGTGTTTCTGAATGCTGCTTGCTTTTCTCAGAACTTTCCAAAAGGCAAAAAAATGACACTTGACCAAAGAACTTATATTTTTTTAATGGCCTAGTAATAACAGGTACTGTTACATCTTTTGTGCAACTTCTGTTGATATTGGGAACTATATCTAAGTTGTACAGATAAATTGTTGTCTTTTAGGTTTACTTACTATTCTCAAATGCACACTTAGAAGAGAGTGCATTCCCCCCCTTGTATTTAAGAACTTCATGTGTGTTTGAGTAAAAACTTTGTTGTCATTGTGGAGATATTAAGAGTGGGCCTTGAACTTGATGGGTGAACCCTAGCTTTACTGAAGTTTGTAGGATACTCTTACTAAATGAGTGCCTTATTGATAACTGGCTACGTAACCATGGGTAAGTTTTGGTTTTGTTTTTTTCAAAATGTATCCAGAGTGGTATGTGAGTCTTTTAAGCGTATATAGAGACAATGAGCTAATGTACTTCTTTTTCACAGAATCACAAAGGTTGGAAGAGACCTCTTAAGATCATCAAGTCCAGCCATATCTATCACTAACATACCACTAAACCATGTCCCTAAATAGAGCATCTAAATGTTTCTTAAATGCCTCCAGAGACGCTGACTCCACCACCTCCCTGGGTAGCCTATTCCAAGACCTAACAACCATTTCAGTAAAGAAATGTCGCCTTATATCTAATCTAAACCTCCCCTGCTTCAACTTGAAGCCATTGCCTATTGTCTTTTCACTGTTAACCCTGAAGAGACCTATCCCCGTCTTGCTACAACTTCCTTTCAGGTAGTTGTAGAGAGTGATAAGGTCTCCCCTGAGCTTCCTCCAGACTAAACAACTCCAGTTCCCTCAGCTGCTCCTTGAAAGACTTGTTCTCCAGACTCCTCACTAGACTTGTTGCCCTTCTATTGAAGTAATACTTCTTTTGAGGTAATGTAGCATAAATTCTTGCTTTCCGTGGATTAAATTGGTACTGCGGTATTTCTTTGCAAACTACTACTGCCATANGATCTTCGTTCACGAAGCCTAGCCATACTACTGCCATTGATACACATCTACTGCTGAGAAAGGCATTAGTGGTCTGGGAGGGGGAAAGCCCTTCTGTGTAAGTGGCATTAGGAATGTTAAGCATGATTTTTAGTTGTGAAAGGTTTTATGAAAGGGCTTTGATATACCAGCTTTTATTAAGTTCCTTCTTTTTGTTGAGGGAAAGAAAGAGTAACTGTAATGTCCAGTCAGTTGCAGTATGTTGTAGTGGGCTTGATTTATACCATACTTGAATTCAGTTTTCTAATTTAAGTACAGTCTTTTTTTTTTTTTTTTTTAATTATAAATCAAGACTCTCATAGTCTTGGACTGTCCTATTAGAGTCTGGATACTTTGGTAAAGATGGAATAATTTCATTAATGTATATTACTAGAGTTTGAATTTCTAGAGGAAAGTTTCTGCAACATGTCCTTTTCATATAGTTGATCTACTGAAGAGATGTTTCAAGTGGTGATAATTATGAAGAACAGTAAGTTTTATTTTTTAAAGTAAGGATATTGGTAGGGATTTAATTAGTCATTACATTTGAATAATAAATTGATCATAAGGCTACCAAGTTGTTCTCCCACTGCAGTCTTTATTGTCATGTTCGGGGATCATATCCTCTTTATGATAGAACCATAAGCTTTTTCTGTGCAGGCTAAAGTTTAAATACTGTCAAAGGCAGTTTAAATACTGTTTGGGGACAGATGGTCAATTATACTTCTGTTTAAACAGGATGATAATAATTTAGCTATCAGTAATTTTTATTTCTCACATGTATTTTTTCCAACTTTATCTAAAACCTTGCAAGTGGCTTTATGTTAGTCTTATAATGGTAGTAGCTCTTGGGGTTTAGATTGAGTCATCAGAAATGAGAGTTTAAAAATGTATTAGCTATGTTACAGCACAACTGATACCAGCTCCATCAGCCAGCCCCACCTGGGGCTGGAAAAAGGTGTGGCTGGAGCATCTTACCTGGGTGGGGTGACTTGCTGTGCTGGTTGGTCTGGCAGGAGTCCATGTAGCCTGCAGCCCTGGTGGCTTCCAGAGCTGGCTCTGCAGAGGCACCTTGGCTGACTTGAGGGCTGTGTGCTGTAGCAATAATCACTAAAAACTTTTGCAGTGGTAGTTGCTACAACTGAAAGAGGAACCGGAGACACAGTATTACAGAAGGTCTGGAGCCAGAAATGGATCCAGGACATGTGTGTATATATGTCCTGTATCAGTTACATTTGTGTGTGTGTATATATAGACACACTACTTTATTTCTATTTTATAAGTATACGCATATGTAATAAAACCCCTCCTGTATATTTGTCAGAAATTATAATGTAACAATCAGTTTGGAGACAGAGGCTGTGGGTGGTTTGTTTGTTGTTGGTTTTATGGTTTCTTATCTACTCTATGAGGAAAACATGAGAGATTCCTACATAGATACTTTCGTGGAAAAATTTAGCAAGAAAACCATTTGTTTGTGGGTTTGTGTAAATATTCAGTATTAGAAAGTAGTAGTTGTGTAAGGAGCATAGCACTGTGAAGGTGAATCTCGTGTGATAGATGTGCATTTTGTTACCCAAAACTGATGGAACTGTTAGGGTATTGTGAAGCATTGCCCTGTTTCATTCAGGGGCAGTACTGAAGTGTGCTTTATATATGCTGAAGAAGGGGTACCTGCTGTTAGCTATCAACAAATAAAGATTATAACGAGGCGAAGAGACACAACTTGGAGAGTGTGATACCATGGGATTGGTGGGCTGTACACAAAGCTGTGGAGACACCAGCCATCCTCTGAAGCATCAGAGCAGCATACTCTACAGTTGGGACCTCAGTAAAGGTTTTCAGTGCCAGAAGTTCTTTTCACCTACTAATTTGCCCATGTTTTCCACAACTGCCTATTGTAGGAAAACAGTTTCTTCCCCTCTTGCTGACATGTTATCCTGACCCTAGTGAGGTTTGTGGTTGTGGGTTTTGTTTTGCTTGTTTGTTTCTTTCTTTAAAGACAGAAGCATGAAGATTCCCATGTAGTTTGCACTGTTTCTGTTTGTTCTGCTAGGTCAGCTTTAAACAGAAGTCATCACTGAGTGCAGTAGTTGCTGTCTTTTCTGCCTTTTGTTTGTGTAATGATTGGTTAAGAAGAAAATCTGACATCATAGTCCACAGCTGGATCTAACTTCCCTCTCCATGTCATGGGGACAGATGAAATTATAGATCTGATCTAGATCCCAATGTGGAATGGAAACAGAAGTTTGTCTGTTTTGTAACATACAGTATATCATCACAAGATCTTCAGTCCATCCAAATTGTTGTTGCATGATTGAAGACTAAGAAATTAGGAATATCCATTTTACCTGGGAGTTTAGCTGGGTAAGAGTTGAAGAGGCCTTGATGTAAACCTGATTCAAATGCTGCTTTTATTTCTAAAATATCATTAAAGTTGAGCTTTTTCTTCACAATAATTTTTGCAATGTCAGCAGGTTTATGTCTCAACTGTTAAAAGTACTTATGGTTAAATAAAATGGGGAATTATGTTACTCAGTATCTTATCACTAAATGTCTAACACAGTGTACAAAAACTGGGAGGTGGCCTTGGCTGAAAGTCAGACTGTGACAAGGTTGTGTTGGTGCTGCACTTCTTTGCAGTGCTCTGAGCATTCTGAGAGACATCCAGCATGAATGTTTAGCAGAGTTTCTTTTTCTTGGGTGGGCTTTTATCATATGAAAGAAGAAAAAATAAAAAAGAAAACAACCCCAAAACCAAACTTACTAACTTTAAGGCACTGGTTAGCACTTGATTTAGTAGGTATTACTGCTCATTTCAATAGGGAATAAGATGATAATAAACATGTACAATTTATAAGCTGCATCTGTTTATGGATCAGGTGTTTAGACTTTATAATATGAATATACAGAAGCATACTTTATTTTGGAAAGATCTCTGTCAAGTATCAGAGACTCCTGGTATACAATTAAAACAGTTCACTGTGTTTTGCAGTTGCTAAGGTTTGTGGCCTCAGAAACATATAACTCCTTGGTATTTTGGAGTCTGTTGAAGAGATTCCCCTTTTCATCTGTGGAGAAGACCTTCTGTTAATGGCATTGTTCATTCTGGAAGAATTTTTAAATTAGTTACAATGTTTCTAATCTAAAAAAAATTCATTATGTAAGAGCAAAGGAAAGGTGCATACGGTGGAATTGATACCAAAGAAGAGAAACTAGAAATGAAAATTTTTCTTGTCTTTGTGCAAGTGACAGTATGAACTGAGGGATGAAAATTCTTTTACAAAGCTTCTTGTTTCTGTGATACTTAAACCTTTATGAAGTGAATTTTTCTAATGTTTTGAAAAATGTAGGAGTTGCTTCCCTAAACAGATAATGTAGCCTTGTTTTCAAGTCTAAAGCTGATAACTGTGCTAAACCCCAGAACTTATTAGACAAAAGAAATGATTTCATGTAAATATAACCGTTACCAAGCTAGGAGTCTTTCTTACATTACAGAAGAGTTGGTTTAAGGGGTGATAGTATTGCCCTGGTAATATGACTGCATAGTTAAGACTGTGTGATTGGAATGTGTGCACTCATGGTTGCACCTGGGTTGGAGAGCCTTCATGCCATAAAGGCAGCTGCTAGCACTGGTAGGTAGGATGTGACCGTGATTTAATTATTTAAAGGTTTGGAGTGATGATGTTTGGGATTAGAGACTGAATAATCATCCTGAAGGCTTTACTGTTATAGCTTGTATTACATAAAGGGATATTTTGATGAAATAAACCAATGGAAAACCCTGCAGCCTTGATGCCTGTCTTGAGCTAGACAGATAATCATGGAGCAGTAATCACTAAATTGGATGTAGAATGTACCAGTTGCAGACAGATAATCATGGAGCAGTAATTGCAAAATTGGATATAGGACTTGCCAGTTGCAGCTACAGCCCAAATGTAGAAGCTTGGAAAAGACAGTCTTTCTGTGCAGGGAACAGCCATTCTCTGAAGTGATATGGTCATGGTGGTGATCTTCTTTTACTGGCCGAAATACACTTTTATAGGTTAATGAAAGACTCTTGTTTTTCGTTTGTTTGTTGTTTTTTTCTTTTTCTTTTGGTGCTCCTTCTTAACCTTGAAGGGTGTGTGCTATGTGTGATATTGATCTTGTCACAGCAATAAGTTTCATAAGGCTAATTAGATTGAGGGTGTTATAACGGTGAAAAGTTAATTTCATAGGTGGCTCTTCTAGTCTTTATTGCTCAAGCTTTGGAAATGAAGTATATGATTAATAAGCAGCTTATTACTGTCTTCACCCCAAAAGTGAATTGTAGTATTTCTTTTATTTAGTCATGTTAAAGAGCATAATAGGATTGAGCTATCAGATCATCATCCTCAAAGGCACATTTGGTCTGAATTTGAGTATCTAGTTAGAGGTGCCAGACTCATGCTAGCTTGTTCTTTTGCTTATGTTGCATTACTAACTCAAGAGTTAACCTTTTAGAGAGAAAGCCACCTGTGTTGCATCCTGGCACCCAAAAGTTTATATGCTTGGGTGTTGCTTGAATACCACCCCTCTCTGACCTCCCTGTGGTTGTAGAGCATACCAGTAGGCTGAACAGAATAGTAGTGCTCAGGTCAAAGTGACTGAGGATAAAACATGCAGTCTGTCTTAGACTGCAGAAACAGGGACCATTTTTAATCAGTCTGCTAGACTCCTCGTATCTAATCCAATGGAAAGGTGGACTCCACTGGAAAGTCATCAAGGGGACTACCTGTATCCAGGGAATAGGGGATGACTCCTGTGGAAGTGAGACTTTCTGGGTCAGGATGCAGTTACAGCGTATGCCTGCGCAATGGGATGGTACCTGATGCTGAGATCCAAGAGTACCTGCAGAAGGCCTTGTGCAGCCTCTCTGCTTTTCCTTGGAAGGAGAGTTATATTAAGCTATGCTTATGCTATAAAGAATGAAAGTGTTTGCAAGGAATCCTAAACAAGCTGAAGCACGCAGAGATGCTAGTTCTGGTCTCAGCACTGTGCTGCATGGTGTGAGGTCAGCAGCCTTTAGACATCTGTGCAATATCTTGGTTTTCAGTAGTGCTTCTACTGTATGTGATGTGTGCATGTGAGCACAAATGTTCTGTCTTGTGCGTTCTGAAAATCATGAGGCTTATTCAGATGAGTGGCAGGTGTAGCTTGAGCCTTTCATTCCTTTGGCTAGTGCCTGCAATCTGGGGAGCAGATGCTGTGCTGATTGGTGGTCTCTAAGTTGACTGACGATGGTAATACTTACTCCTTTTAAAGCCAATTTATATGCATCCCATGATACACCAGTGTCTTGACTGTCTTTACCTGCTACAAGAAGCAGTCCTGTTGGGAAAGCTTCTTTTGCCTAGTATTTCAACATTTCAGCTCTCCATACAGCTACTGCTTAACCCCTTGCATTTTACATTAGAGTGGTTTCAACTGCTGTATACCTTCTGAGATAGTTTCAAGCCTAGATTAAGCCCTCCTAAGAGGGAACAAGGATAAGAAAAACAGAAATTGATCTGTGTCCATTTTGTTTCACCTGCTGAGTTACTACCACAGGTGTTTTGACTGAGACTAAAGTTACCAAAGGTGAAGCATTGCATTACAGTAACAAAGGGAAACAAGACCTGGAGAGTAACACTGATGATGCTGTGGCGAGGGTCTGCTGTGGCTTCCTGCTTATGAGGTTGAAGAGGATGACTATTTTTGCAAAAGGCTTACTTCTATAAGCAAGATACTTGTTAGTGAATTAGAAGGTAAAGAACAGTCAGTACACAAGAGGTGAAAATAGGTAAGGAGAGGGTACAAAGGAGATGTGTAAAAGCATTTCTTAAACAACCAGATGGCCTTACATCATTAAATGACCTGTTGCTGAGGGCAGTGCTTGATGTTCTTGTGCCTTGGCTTTAGAATGACTTTTGACACAATCTCCCACAGTGTTTTCATGTAGACCAGAGGAGGCATGAGTAAAGCAGATGGACTAATGGTGGTTTGAACTGGCTGGATCACTGGACTCAAATTGGTTGCTCAGTGTTCATTTGTGGCTAAAAGTGGAGTACTCTGCAAGGTGATGCCAGTGCTGATGTTCATTATCTTCATAAATGACCCTGATTCTTAGACAGTGTTCATCTATGAGGGAGTGAATATGTTGAAAGATACAGCCTTGATTTAGGATTTGACTGACAGAAACCTCATGCAGCTTGATAAGAAGTGCCTAATTCTCAGCTTTGCTGAGAGATTCATCCTGGGAGTTGGAGTGGCATGGGCTGAACATGAGCCAGCAGCAAGTTCACAACATAAATGTCAGCCAGTCTGCCAGGCTACAGTAGGAGAACATGGTCATCAGACTGAGGGAAATTATCCTCTTCATGCTGATGAGGCTGCAGCTGCAATAGAATGTCTTCTTTTGGGCTCTTTGTTTCCAGAAGAATGGTGAGGAACTATCCAGAAGACGCTGTAAAGACGGTAGGGAGGTAGGAAAAACCTTTGTCCTTGAAGGCTTTCAGGACTTGGTCGCACAAAGCCATAGCTAGTGTGACTGGAACTAGTCCTGTGTACTGACAATAGTCCTGCTTTCAGTGGGAGGTTGGACTAGGCAACCTCTGGAAGTCACTTTGAACCAGCTTTTCTGTTGTTCTTTAAAGACTAAAGAAAATGTCAGGTGAAGGAGCAATGCCAAAAAATTCACGTGGATCATAATAGCAACTGAAGCAATAGGCATTGGGAGAAATACGCAGAACCTGAAGTGTTAGGAACTCATAGGATGACAGAGTGAAAGTACAAGGAAGGGGCTGAGATGATAGTGGTGATGTGGTCCCAAGATGATCTCTGCAGCAACATTGTATTTCCTGCAATGCTATTATTACTCAGTAAAAAGTTATAGTTAATAAGACTGAAAACAACAGAATGGAAAGCATTGTTAGCTTGAAATGAAAAAAAAAAAAAGCATTGGGAGAGACGTGTGCTGTAATATTTTAACAGCTTGTGACCTGAGCAGAATTAGTTACCTTCTCATGAGCTCTGTTTTCGGAACGGGTGTCTCAGGGACTTGCCCTGTACTTCGTTTAACAACATAAAAGAGCCTTTTTCCCCCCTATTTCCTTGGAATGCATGCCCTGAGTTATCTTCTAGGCTTAAAGGTTGATTCATCTTTATTCACTTCTGGAGACTTTTGTACTTGAGTCTTAACATGTCATAGACATAAATGACTCTTCTATTAAGAAATCAAAATGTCTCATCTCCATTTCTATAAAGTATTGTTTCTGGAAGAGAACAGAAAGAATAATCTAATATCCACTAATTCACTTTGAGGCTGTTCCCTGTAGAACTTGAAAATAGCTTATTTATGGGAGCTGATTGTTCTCGTGAAAGGCCTGAAACTGTAAACCAGAGAAAACAAGCCTGTTTCTGCAGTCACAGTCGGTATTTATGGAGCAACTTTTCTTTCCTTCTGGTTATTATTGAATTGCTGTTGATGTTCTTTTGTGAATTCCCAAATGATACATCATTAAGAAGAATTGTTAAAAAGAAATGGTTTGTTGTCTCCCAGTCCTGGATCTTCATAAAGAAGGAAAAAAAGCATTTTTTAAAGAACTTTTTTTTCTAGGTGTCAGAGCACTTTTAAAGTGCTGCTTTGGTGCCTTCAGTCAGAGACTGGAACTTTATTTTGTCCGTTTGCAATAACTGAAAAGGGTGGTAGGGAACCTCTGCTCTTGCTAGAGTGATTTTTAGCTTCTTTGGTTGTAAGGGCTCTGAGATCTTGGCAAGAATGAGGATCTGTGTAACTTTAATTTCTCTTCTCACTGTGTCCAGTTTAATGGGTAAGGGATATGGTTACCCTTGTTAACTGAAGTTATTGCCAACTTTACTTATGTAGTTAAAATGTAGTATGGTCACTCACTTGAGGGAGCCCAGCCTCCATTCCTTCCTTTCACATTCAAATGAACTCAGGGGAGTAACAGGGAAACTGTAGCATCCTTATTGTCATGTGTCCAGACTAGATAATCCTTGACCTGCACGCTATGTGTTTGTCCTCTAGTGCGTTAGCTTCCAGCTTTTATTTACACCTGATTTAAAATTTCGCTCTGGGCATGACACAGATTTCCCACTGGCAACTCAACTGATTCATCAGGGTAACTACCCCTGATCTCTGTAACGCCCCTGGCAATAACTCTAAATGCAGTGACTTGTTTTGAGTGACAGTACTCAAGGAATTAGAGCTCACCTCTATGGTGTGGGTGAAGCTTGTGGAAGTTGTCCCTGCTCCACATTTAATTAACCTGTTTCATACCAGCATAATGTACTGGTATAATAAGCCAGAATGTCAAGCTGATTACAGACATTAAATACCAACTGCTATGCTTTTAAATGAGCTGTAAGTTAAAGGTTTCTAGTCAAATAAATCTCACAAAGCCATCAACCAACGACAGTCCCCCCAAAACTACCCTTTAACAGGGGTGCTGTCAGTGAGAGAGTGTTTGCACTAGTGAAAAGGAAATGGCATCAGTCTGTCTGGAAGTGGTAGATTCCCCAGCTGTTCCCAGCTGTGTGCTTTTGCAGAGCTCTGTTTCAATTAGAGATTCATTTTTTGGGACTGCTAGCACAGCAAAAAGCAGGACATGATTTTGAAGAGAGAGAAGTCTGTTTTCTTGGTCAATGGGGTCACCTACAGTCTTGGGAGCCGAAAAGTATTCTGGTTGTTCTTGTCCATATGTCTTTCTTCAAGATGCTTTTTGTATGTGCCACATGCTTGTAAAAATAAAGGAACAAACTAGGTAATATGTTAGGTGAGGCTGTTACCCTTCCCATTATGAAGATTTTCCTCATCTTGAACCACAATCTTCCTTCCATCTAAGCCTATTGGTACCTGTCCTGCCCAACCTGCACAAAGATGACTGATTGTTCCTTTTCTCTTTAAAACAGATTTTTATATACTTGAAGGCTAAAGGGGTGAGGCAGGGAATGAACAGTGTTCTGTAAGCTAAATTTCCTCAAATCTTACCTGAAACTGGATGTTATCTGAGGCCTTGTCAGTGCCAACTAAAGTAGAAAAATTGTATCCCAAAAGACGTGAAATAATCCTTGTGCATTCTTGTCTGGTGTTCACCTTATATTATCATTATATTAACTTGCCTTCTGCTTGATACCTGTTGTCTTCTCATCCTCTTAGGAGCTGTTACCTTGCCAGCTCTTTCTGTCCCAAAGTCATAGAGTTGGTTGTTACTATGAAAATGCAATGCTTGATGTAAGTTCCTGTTAGTTTTGTCTCCTTTCCCTGACTGCTTCTCCAGTCTGTTTTGAATTCTGTTTACCATCCAGTATACTTACAGTTCTCCCTACTTTCTCATGTGAGGATTTAATACATTCTTTTATTCAGTTGTCCAAATTATTAGTAAAAGTACCGAATGAAGTTCGAATTGGTGCAGTTATCCGTGAAATAACCGCCTCAATGCATCTTCCACAGAGAACTGTGGATAATTACTCTTCAGGAATAATGTTTGATGACTTTTGCAGCCATCCTATGGTGGTATGATCTAGTCTTTGCTTCTGCAGCTGACTTATGAGGTTGTCATGTTAGGTAACGTCAAAAGCCTTTACTGAAATAGAGTTTTGACAGCGATTACTTCTTCCCTATCCACAGGCCTGTTGGTGTGCTGTGGAAGGAAATTACATTGATTCAGTATAGTTTATTCTCTACTGTTCATCAGCTTTAGTGCCTGTGTTGGGTTTACAAATAGTATGATTTATTCTAGTAGTTTTCTGATAATTGGACAGGACAGGTTTTTAATGTTCAGCTCCTGTTTTCCTCCTCTTGTTAGAGGTGCAGTAGATTTTCTGCCTGCCAGAAACTGCCTATGAGTTCTCCAGGATGACCATCAACACTTCTGGGATTAATTCCTCTGTTTTTTGGTTTGGTGTTTTTTTTTGGTTTTGGGTTTTGTTTTGTTTTTTTAGTTATCCTGGAACAAACAACATCATGCCCAACCAATATAAAAAGGATGACCAAGTTTTCATAACCTGTTCTTATTGGAGCTTTTGGGGTTAGAAATTCAAGCAGTCTGTTTGTTTGCTTTTATTTCATTACTTCTAAAATATTTTCCTTAGAAACACTTAAGCAACAGTGCCATATGTGATCTTACCCTTTGTTATTTGTATTAGTTGTATTAACCATTTGCATGCAGCTGGCATTTCTAGTGAAGACTCCTGTATGATGACATTGCTTTAGACTCATGCCATTTTTTGATATTTTTCTTCTTTTCTGGAATCCTATTATAGATTTCCTGTTCTCACTGCTGAAGTATTTGTGTTCATGTCCCTTCCTAGTTACATCTCACTTAGTCTTGCCATTCTTGATTTTTGTCCCTAGACACTCCTGCTATTCTTTTATACTCGTCTTTAGTAGTGTGGCCTAGATTGTTTTCTGAATACTTCCTCATTTTTGCCTGAGGTCAATAAAGAGCTTTTGTACAATTTCTTTGAGGAACTGGCACCCTAATTCCATTTTTTTTTTTTTTACTTTACTACAGACTAAGAGTTCATAACAGGAAAATTTCTGAGATTACCTTGTCTTGAAGGTAGTTTTCTTAATTACTCAGCCTTCCAAAGAATCACTCAAGTCTATTATTTCTTGGTTGCTGTAACCTTTACTTTCCCAGTTGATCCCTCCCTATGTGTTAGCACCAAATCTAGCAGGTCTGCCTCACGTTCCCATCTGCTCTGTGTCAGAAAGCATTTTTATTACTGCCATCCACAGAGCTAAGTCCTGCTGTGCTCCCCTCCCAAAAGCAGCCTGGGTAGGTAGTTCCATGACATTACTTGGGTAATGTCTTTCTTGGGTACTGCTTTCTGGGTGACATTGCCAAGTGAGGGGGATGTGTTCACAAGAAGCATCATGCATGTAAATTTAATCAGTCCTTGGTATGATATCTTCATGTTTCTTTTCCTCTTTAGTCGATGCTGTTACCGCAGGGCAGATTTGATTCCTGATGTGATCCAGACTTTGCAGCACTCTCAAAATAAAAGACACCAGCTTTTCATCTTTTTAGCTTACCTATCCTTCCAGAAGAAACTTTACCCATTCACCTGTACGTGATAGAGCAAACTGTATGGCCCATGGATCAGTACCTCTCCCTAGATGCCATACAGTCTGCTCCATGCTCCTGTGGAGCCATGTACAGCTCTTGTATGAAATGTTGACCCATACCAGGTGATGGGAGAAGTAGATGATGATGAAAACGATATCCTCAGCAGCATTGCAGATGACACCAAACTATGGGGTGCTGTTGATAAGTTGGAGGGGCAAGATGTCATCCAAAGGACCTGGACAAGCTGGAGAGGTGGGCCCAGGTGAATCTCATGAGCGTCAACAAGACNCACAAGGGTGGTGGAACACTGGAACAGGTTGCCCAGGGAGATGGTTGAGGCCCCATTCCTGGAGGCATTCAAGGTGAGGCTTGCCGGGGCTCTGGGCAAGCTGATCTAGTTGGGGATGTCCCTGCCCAGTGCAGGGGGGTTGGACTAGAGGACCTCCAGAGGCTCCCTTCCAACCCAAACCATTCTATGGTTCTATGAAGGGAAGAGTTGCATGTCATTTACTAAGGAGGGGAGGGTCTGTGTCATAAGGCCACAGAATATGTAGCAAATAGAGTAACTTAATCAGTTATAAAGCTTGATCTTTTCTGGGTCTCAGCACTGCAGCCACTGAGAGTTGAACTATTGATTGGCACCCTACTTCCCACCCCAAGATGCTACTTAGGCATCTTAGCAAACACTTGGTATGCAATATCTGCAGGAAAACAAAACTTTTTTTGCAAATTGCATCCAGAGCTAGTAAAGCATCTGCACTGTGACAGAAATGGAGGAAATCTTCTGATCAGGTGTATGATACTTCCCATGCCACTTTACTGTTCTTTTAAAGGGGAGGTGCAGTATGGCAGTCATGAAAGAAAGGATAATGGGACCCCTGAATTAAACTGGCACTTTTCAAAATGGATGTTTTGAAACATATTTGGGAAGAGATATGACACACTTCCCCTCAGGAAATTACTCCCCTCTTTTTCTCCCAAATGTTGTTCTTCCTGGCAGCTATAAGAAGTGTGCAATGCTTACTTTGAACTGGTGGAGCTGGGATAGTGCAGAGCCAAGGCCGAGATCTCCAGAGGCTGGACACAGTCTTTGTGGAGCAGAAGAAAACTGGAGATAGAAAGTAGTGGTGGAAAACGAGGAGGGCTGGCTACAGGGAGGGCAGCAGGGAGTACCAATGAGAAAGTGTGAGCTAATTGTGTTCTCTGTAGAGTTCATCTCGGCATGAATAAACGAGGCAGTTCAGTGTTAAAGTAGTGCAAAGGTATCTGTCCAAGGCTACCTGATACAGGTAATGAAGCTAAAGGGAAATGAGGGGCACAAAATATCTATAGGGCAGGTCTCTGAAGTGGAGAGCTTGGTACACTGAGGCTGAGAAGATTGTCAGATTGTCATCAAAATTTGCAAAGACAGCAAACTCCACAGATATTCTGGGTGATTTTCTGATGCTTACTGGTGAAAGCCCCCTTTCTGGTGGCTAAAGGGGAGAGGAAAACACCTTGGCTCAGCTGTGCTGTGGTGAGGACCTCATAGTTAGGACCTTGTAAGCCCTATGCTTTAACGGTGATAGAACAACAAGAAGATGTGAGTAGAGGACCGGTCTCTTGTTTGTCTTGAGCCAGTGCTCGTATTTCCTTTTTTTCACAATTTTCTAGTTATCTTCAGATAGTGCAGGGTATTATAGTAATCAGCCTGGCCAAAGTCTTGAGGAGTCCCAGGCTCGTTCAAATCAGTGGGATTGGTGGCACTGATGTGCCAAGTGGCAGGATTTCACCTGGGTATGTCAGAACTGTTTGGAGAGATCACACTACTTGGATACATTGTCTGCTGAGTGCAGCATATTTACCACTTATTTATTCTTCCTTCGTAAGTGGGTACTCAAAATTCAATCCTTAAGCCAACACAATCCTCTGAAGTGGAGCTGAATATTTGTGAAGAACAAAAGTCTCTTCTCAAAGCATAGACACTTATATTTTCCTTGCACTTAGTGTAAATGCTTCTGTAAAAATGAACTTGGAGCTGGTGAATTATGCCCTTTTGAAGGCTCTAAAGCTGGAAGTCTCTGTTGGCAAGGCGAATCAACAGGGAGTTGCTGATGCAAAAGCCTTGACTGAATAGTTCAGCTCTGTGCAGGACTGAGAACTGCTGAGAGCCTGAGCTAACTACAGTATGGGACGTAGTTCAGTCTGTGGCAGCACAGAGCAGCTCCATGTGGTTTTTTTTTACCTTACTTTTTATTAAGGGCCATTAGGTACATTGAACTTAAATGAAGAATAAAATTAAAATTTTTCTGATGGAAGTTCATTTGCTGTACTTTCTAATGAGTAGATCTCTGGCAAACTGCCCAAAAAGCTTCTCACAGCTTAGACTGCACTTTGGGCTGAGCTTAGGGAGTTGGGTAGAAAAGGCTTTTTGTCTTCTCTTGAGAGATGTTCAAGTAGGATTTACTTCCATTAGCTTTGTGATACTATTTCAGACCTCTCAAAGCCACACGAAACTCTACCTTGTTTTTATTCAGCATGGATTTTTATTGCACCAGCAGCTCCATGCTCCACCAGCAGTGAAGGTGCTATCTCCTCAGCACCACGGCCAGAATGTGGTGGGTGACACTGGGGCATGCCCCAGAAAATTAGGGATAAAGGTTTCCACTGCTTACTGTCCTCTGCAGATCGACTCCCACTTGGCAACAGTTGAGGAAGTAGAAGGTAACCAGGTGTAACAGAAGGAAAAACATTAGAGGTTTTTAATTCCTACAGGCCTAATCTGGTGTTAAACACAATCTCTTTCAGTATAATGAAGGGTAGAAAATTGAGTAATCCAATCAAACGAGTTCCATGCCTTTTTTCCTTCTGCTATTACTTTGTCCCATGTTGGGTTAAAATGGGAGATCAAGCTGATGGATGGAGTCATCTAGAGGATGGAATAAATTTTTAATACTTTGTGTGAATATGCCTTTCATATCGACTTCTTGGCTTTTATTGGTCTGTGGAAATCCAAGTATTTCTTTAAAATAATGCATTTTCCCAATGCCTTATATTTTGGAGAGAGAAACTAAGTTTTCAGAATTAACCTTTCATCATACTTGGTGAATGATTGGCAGAGGTCACCATACATACCTCTTGATTTTTCCTGCTTATGATAGGATGATTCAATCCTGATTTGAAGTAAGGGCTCTTTTATATGAAACAGTACTGAAAAACTGGCAATACCCTGAAAGATGTGATCCCCTGTTATTGAATATTCATTTCTTACTCAATGGAAGCTCCTAATTATTGCAGTAACACTGGATACCTGCATTTCAAAATTTTGATTATTAATTACTGTTTTCATTAGGAGCTGCTAGATAGATAACTGCAAAGATCTTTGTGTCTGAAGAAAACAGGAAACTGGATTAAAGCAAGTTCCTGTTCACAAAGTGTTTCTGAAGGAAGATGGAGACTTGCATGATGTGTTAATGACTCCTGTTTGCTAGAGGCCACTTCTGAAGGCCATGACCTGGCTGAAAATGGGCAACTGAGGAAGCCAGTGACCAGGATGAGCTGGGTTAGAGCCAGGCCTGTTTGGTCACCAATGCAGACGAACTCATCACGGATCTCAAGACCGGAGGCTCCCTGGGCTGCAGTGATCATGCACTGGTGGAATTCACAGTCCTGAGGGTCACTAATCAGCCAAGAAGCAAAGTCAGGACTCTGGAATTCAAAAAAGCAAAATTCCAACTCTTTAGAGAGTTACTAAACAGAATACCGTGGGAAATGGTCCTCAAGGATAAGAAAGCAGAGCAGAGCTGGCAGATCTTTAAGGACACTTTCCATAGAGCACAAGAGCTCTCAATCCCCAGGTGTAAGAAATCTGGTAAGAAAGGGAAGAGACCTGCATGGCTGCATCAAGACCTGGTGGTCAAATTAAAAAGCAAGAAGGAGCTACACAGGCAGTGGAAGCAGGGACAAGGATCTTGGGAGGAGTATAGGG